>PUID01061737.1:0-11186 GCA_002993905.1 Miscanthus sacchariflorus
TAGTCCCGGGCATGAAAAATACCAGGACTAAAGCCAAATTTCGAAGTGGATCAAAGGTTGTTTCTCTACTAGTGGAAGATCCGAAAAGTGAAAACTCAACTCATATAGAGAAGAAGTGAGTTCCCGATTCTAAATACCCAAGTCGAACTGGTGACAAGAGTATTGAGAAAGCTTCCTTGGAATGGTAGAAAACCAATGCAAAAGTCAGAACGCAAATCAGAGCACAGACATGGAATAAACGAGCAACACAAGAAACCAGACCGAAAATTCTAGGCCTCCGGACCAGAAATTCCGGGAGAGGGAGAAGAACGTGAGTGGAGGGGCTGCTCTCCACTGAGCACTGCTGCTGATGCAAACGGATTGGCCGCCTGGGATCCACGGGCGAGCACCAGAGAGGAAATGGGCAGACCTAGGCCCCACAGGTGATTGCAGGCACCGGCCCATGGTGCTGAGCGAGCACAGGCTCAGGACGAGCACCGTTCAGTGCTTTAGAGGGTGCCGGTGCAGAGCACCGCTAAACATAGGGAGGGAGAGAGCAACAATGAGGCTGGGGCGAGCGCTGGACCAGGCAGAAGGGAGACCGGCCTGATGCCCCTAGAGTCCAAATGGCTCACGCACAGGAACACCAAGATATTGAGCGCAGAGAACAGGGTGCCTAAGCGCTACGAACAGAAAAGAGCTAGTCCAAAAAATAGAAAGGAACTCGATCAAATCAGCATGATTCACTACTAAACTTTGCCTAGAGGATCACAACAGAGTTGATGAGCTATCTCGAAAGACCCATTGCCCGAAATCAACTCAAACTCTAGGAATTTCATATCATGGCCACGAACTAAGTTTTTCCCCAAAACGCAAATCAGATCGATTCTTCGTGCTCATGTGGAATTAATCGAATTCAGTCATAGGGTAGCATCACCATGAATCCTCGCACGAATGAAACCAAAAAGAATGAATCAAAACGCCCTAAAAATGACGAATCAAAGCAAAAACAAGGAAGGGAAAAACGGAACCGAGAAGAACAAAAATCACACTCAAGAATTGAATCCAGAAGGACAAGAGGAGGATTTGGGCCTTCATTCCCAACTCAAAAACCACAGGTTCAAAGAATTTTCTGTGGACCTAATGAGCAACCCTAGAGGAGGGGGAAGACTATAAGAAGCAAATGACAGCGCTCAAGAGGTGAGGGTGATTGGGGCACCCTCATCCTTATTTATCAGGGCTATTACATAGTCCCAAAATACCACTAGTATTTTGAGCCGAGCCACTTGACCTCAGGGGCGTCATGGTCCAACTCGAGATAGAAGCATCGAACGGCCACGCGCCTTTCACCCCTTAGCTTCACCTTGACGCAAGCTTCACGATGATGCCACGTGCCGCCTCTGATTCCCGCTAGAACTGCACCCGGGTTTTGGGCCCAAACCCAAAATCCGTCCATCGGTGGTTTTGCAGCCCAAACCACCAAACTCGCTCGACTCGTGTTACCGAAGTCCTCAACCGTCCAGCCATCATGTCTTCTAGAGTCTCCGTTCAACTTGCCCATCCATCTTCTTGACTTGGTCAACATGGTCACTTCTCCATGTACACTTGCGCTTGTCGATGTTTCTAGGTGTCAGCCACCATGGCTGGTCACCTAGCTTCTCTGGTTCATCGGTCCAAGCCCAGCATCCGTCCTTCACCGCTCCCAGTCCATCGGCAAGACCTACCTGACCTTCACCTTTGTCGTCGACCACCGCCTCCTAGCTCCACACCTACGCACCACAAGCCAAGAGACATGTCGCACAACCAAACTCACACCAAGGTTAGTTCAACAACTCAATCCAAGATGCGAATCATATTAACAATCACTCATCACAACATCAAACCACATCAGTGGGTAAATGAACTTCAAAGTTGGATTTGCTTACAACCCTACTAGTGTTGAGTCACTCCCATGATGTTGAGATGCCTTCAATTCATAGATCGAGTCCAAAACCTAGAAATGAGCTTAAGAAGGAAGGAGACAACAAAGAACAAGTAATTTCAAGCAAATCACAATAATAAAAAGCACGCAGGACACAGGGATTTATCCTGAGGTTCGGTAGCCCCACTAAGGAGCTCCTACATCCTCGTTGTTGAGGTGACCACAAAGGTTAAAGTCTTTTCTACCTCCTTGTCTCTCTCAAGCAACCACAAAGGTCAACTCAAGTTCTTCACTAGAAAATCAAGGGTAATACAAATTTCCTAAGGCTCTTCCACAAGATGGAAGCTCTTGGGCGACGCCTAGCCAGCTAGGGGCAAAGCCCCAAGAGTAACAAATACAAATCCAACCAGCTTGACAAAGAAATCGAGTGCTCAAGCTTGCTCTGATGATTTTCTCACTCAATCCACTCTCTCTGTACTCTAATCCTTGAAAGATTTGAATTTAGGAGCAAAGGGGAGAAGAGAGGGGAGATTTGAATGCTTGGGGGCAAATTTGGCTAAAGGTTGGTCGCAATGAATGAGTCTCTTAATGGTTAGAAGAGAGGAGAGGGGTATTTATACCCCTAGGGGAATCTAACCGTTCAGATCTGCGTTGGAAGTTCCAACACAGATCGCCAGAACTTCTGGCACCTATGTTTTTCATACGGTGCACAGTACGATCAGGGTGACCTGCTGTGAAGAGTGCACTTGCCAGAACTTTCGACAGTTGTCGGAACTTCCGGTAGTCAAGACTTCTGATAAACTACCGGTGGTTGAGAAGACAGGCTTGGTTCAGCAAGCGCCGGAAGTCCCGGCGCACGCTGAAACTTTCGACTCCCAGAACTTCCAGGAATCATCGGGACTTCTGACACCAAAAACTAAGAAAACTAAATCTAAGTGTTCGTGTAGTGTTAGAGTGTCTATCAATTGATTTTAAATTGAAACTTGAGCACTCTATCTTCCTCAGACCACCTAAATTTGCATCCCTCTTTATAGTGCGGCAATCCTAAACTCAAGATTAAAGAAAATAGAGTATAAACCACTTGAGTTTGATCACCATTCACACTTTAGAAATTGAGGGGTGCTAATTCATCTAAAACATCATTCAATTAACTCCTTGGGACAAAAGCTGCAATATTTCTTATAGAAACTCATTAGTCCCTAATTTGGATGTCATCAATACACCAAAACCCACAACGAGGGCAAATGCACTTTTAGGGTTAGGCATGTGATGCCTATTAGCTCATGAACCTCCAAGTGAGTGTATCGCTACAACGATGACGTACATTGCCGGCAAGTAACCAAACCTCGGGGATAAATCTCGTGTCCCAATTGTCTCTTGATTTTGATTGTTGACACTTGCCCGGTTCGGTAACTCTCGCTACAACAGTTGCTTCTCATACATACATATCTTGTGTAGTACCTAGCTTGCCTTACTTGTTGTGATAGCTAGTAGTTGTATTTAGTTGTTTAGTTCACTAGCTTAACTTTTGAGTAGCTATCTTATTTATTTGAGTGAAATATCAACCTAGAGATTATAGCAACTAGAATTGGTAGGTGGCTTGCATAGTCTTTTATAGAGCTAGAGCAAAACCGCATTACCATCTTATTGTTGTCTAACACTTTGCTCTAGTGTGTTGTAGAATTTTTAATTAGGCTATTCACCCTCCTCTAGCCATTTAGGACCTTTCAAGTGGTATCAGAGCAGTGGTCACTAGTTATTTGAGGCTTAACAACCTTCGGTATCATTATGGCTCAAATCAACAACACCAAAAGGCCACCCCAATTTGATAGAGAAAACTATGGCTATTGGAAGGCAAAGATGACCACTCACTTGAAATCAATGAATAGAAAGATTTGGGAAGTGGTGGACAAGAAATTTGAGATAGAGAATCTGGAACGCCCCACGGTGACCGAAGAAGAGAAGCTACAAAACAATGACATTGCTCTTAGTGCCATTCATGATGCAATTGATCTAAAAGTGTTTGAGCAAATCAAAGATTTAGAGAGTGCACATGATGCTTGGAAGAGACTAGAAGAATCATTTGAGGGCACACAAGCGGTCAAGAGTGCAAAGTTATATATTCTCAAAGAGAAGTTCACAAGCTTCAAGATGTAAGAAGGAGAGACCATGACAGAGATGTTCTATAGGCTCCAAGTAATTGTCAATGATCTAAAGAGCCTAGGTGAGGAAGTGAAGGACAAGGATTTCTCACACAAGTTCTTGAGATGCTTACCACCAAGGTTTGACACCTTGGTCACTATCCTAGTGAGAAGCGAATTGAACACAATGACCCCAAACCAAGTACTAGGTGATGTCACACAAGGCACATACCGTGTGGAACGGGATGGGGTAAGCCAAGAGGATGAGAAGAAGAAGAAGAAGAGTGTGGCATTCAAAGCCACTACCTCAACATCCAAGAGCAAGGGCAAAGCAAAGAAAGAAGAATCAAGTGATAATGATGGCTCATGCTCACATGATGATGAAGATGAAGAAATGGCTCTTTTTGTAAAGAGATTTGGCAAATTCATGAAGAAGAAGGGCTATAAAGCTAGAAGAAAGAAGGCATCCTCCAAGAACAAGGAAGAACCAAGGAGGTGCTTTAAGTGCAAGAGCAAGGATCTTCTCATTATGGATTGTCCTTACAATAGTGACAATGATGATGTTGAAAAGAAGAAGAAGGACAAGAAGGAAAAGAAGATGACCTTCAAGAATAAGAAGAAGGGTCACTCTTATTGTGTCACTTGAGATAGTGATGACTCCTCAAGTGATGATGATGATGATGTTGATGATGAGAAGAAAGCAACCAAGAAGAAAGCTCTTGCAAGCATCGCCATCAACAATAAGCCTTCTCTCTTTGATGCTCCATCGACCTGCTTCATGGCTAAGGCCACTAAGGTACAATCTGATGATGAGAGCGATAGTGAAAGTGAGGATGAGGATGAGCCCTCCAAGGAGGAATTCATGGACATGTTGCAAGAGGCTCAATCCTATATGGACAAGAAGAGAAAGGAATTCAAAGAATTGCGCAAGAAGCATGAAGCTCTTCAACAATCCTTTGAAAAGCTCAATGTTACTCATGAGAAGCTAGTGGAAGCCCATGAGAAGCTTGAAAAGGAGCACTCTTCTCTTGTTGCCCATAAAATATAAGGAACCTATTGAAACATGCAACATAAGCTTAACTTGTGATATTCTTGATGAATCATTCAACAAGCCTATTGTTGTTGCTCCCACTAATGCTTCATGTAGCTCATCCGCCACCACTACTACTTCATCTATGAGTGATGATTTCACTTATGATGCCTCACTTATGGTTGAAAATGAGACTCTCACGAGAGAGGTAAATGAGCTCACTTATGCCTTAGGCAAAGCCTATGGTGGTGAGGCCCGCTTGCTTAAGTGCTTGGGCAGCCAACGCTTTTCTCTCAACAAAGAGGGATTGGACTACACACCCAAGAATGGCAAGGCGGCCCTTGTCACTCATAAAACTAGTTTTATGAGGAGCAATGGTTGATTTTGCACTAGTTGCAAGCAATCTAGGCACTTAGAGCAATAATACAAGAACAAGAACAATGCTAATGTATCCTCTATTCGTTTTGATTCTTGTTATTTGCTTACCAAGGGTATTAATGGTGTAAAAGCTAAGTTCATTGGTGCACCTATTGTGGCCTCAAAGAAGAAAGTCATTTGGGTGCCCAAGAGCCTAGTCACTTACCTTGGAGGACCCAAAAAGGTTTGGGTACCTAAAAAGAATTGATTTTCTTTTATAGGTCAATTATAAAGCTAGAGGAAGGTATTGGGTGCTTGATAGTGGGTACACTCAACATATGACCTGAGATGCAAGAATGTTCAATTCAATCAACACAAATGGCAATGATGAGTTTGATTCTATCACATTTGGTGACAATGGCAAAGGCAAGGTCAAATTGCTATATCCAATGACATGAGCATATCCAATGTGTTGCTAGTAGAATCACTCAACTTTAACCTATTGTTGGTAGCACAATTGTGTGATCTTGGTTTTAAATGCATATCTGGAGTTGATAATGTAGAGATCATAATTATAGATGGTTCTAACTTGATATTCAAAGGATTTAGATATGGGAATCTATACTTGGTTGATTTCAATGCTAGTGAAACACAACTCTCAACATGTTCACCAAATCTAGCATGGGTTGGTTATGGCATAGAAGGCTTGGTCATGTTGGAATGAAACAATTGAATAGGCTTGTTAAGCATGATCTTGTCAAGGGCTTGAAAGATACAATGTTTGAAAAGGATAGATTGTGTAGCTCTTGTCAAACCAGAAAGCAAGTTGGAAACACTCATTCCAACAAGAGCATGATGAGCACTAGTAAGGCATTTGAGTTGTTGCATATGGATCTCTTTGGACCAACAACATACACTAATATTGGTGGAAATAAATATGGCTTTGTGATAGTGGATGACTATACAAGATATACATGGGTCTTCTTTCTTGTTGACAAAACTGAAGTATATGACACATCCAAATCATTTGTCAAGAGAAGTCAAAATGAGTTTGAAACTAGAATCAAGAAAGTGAGAAGTGATAATGGAAGTGAGTTCAAGAACACAAGAATTGATGAACTTTGTGATGATTTTGGAATCAAGCATCAATTCTCGGCAAAATACACTCCACAATCAAATAGTCTTGTCGAGAGGAAGAATAGAACACTAATTGATATGGCAAAGTCTATACTTAGTACAATGTGAGTGATTCATTTTGGGCCGAAGCAATCAATACGGCTTGCTATTATAGCAACCGTCTCTATTATCATAGGCTATTGGAGAAGACACCATATGAGTTATTGAATGGAAAAAAGCCCAACATTGCATATTTTAGAGTGTTTGGTTGCAAATGCTATATTCTCAAGAAAGGCACAAGATTGAGCAAATTTGAGAGGAAATATGAAGAAGGGTTCTTACTTGGTTACTCCACTACAAGCAAAGCATATAGAGTTTGGAACAACATAGCATATAGAGTTTGGAACAACACAAGCAAGATAGTGGAAGAAGTGCATGATGTTGAATTTGATGAAACCAAAGGCTCTTAAGATGAGAGTGATAATCTAGATGATGTGAGAGGCACTCAATTGATCAATGCAATGAAGAACATGGATATTAGTGATATTTGGCCTAGAGAAGTGATTGATGTTGAAGATGACAAAGATCAAGTGCTCCCCACTCCCAATGTGCAAGTCAATGAAAATCAAGCTAGTACAAGTGGTTCTCATGATCAATCCCAAATACAACAATGCAAGATCAACAAGTGGCTAGTTTAGCTCAAGTGAATCAATCCAATGACCAAACTAGTACAAACAATCAAGTGCAAGTTCTCCAACCAACTAGTATTGTAAGAGATCATCCTCTAGATCAAATTGTTGGTGATATTAGTAGAGGCATGCAAACAAGATCAAGATTGGCATCCTTTTGTGAGCATTACTCCTTTGTGTCATCATTTGAACCAACCAAGATAGAAGATGCATTAATGGATATTGATTGGGTAAATGCTATGCATGAAGAGCTAAACAACTTCACAAGGAACCAAGTTTAGGAATTGGTTGAGAGGCCAAAGAACTATAATATGATTGGTACCAAGTGGGTGTTTAGGAACAAGCAAGATCAATATGGTATAGTAATTAGAAACAAAGCAAGATTGTTAGCACAAGGTTACACTCAAGATGAAGGTCTTAACTTTGGTGAATCATTTTCCCTGGTTGTGAGATTGGAAGCAATTAGAATCTTATTAGCTTATGCTTGTGCCCAACATTAAACTCTATCAAATGGATGTGAAGAGTGTATTTCTCAATGGGTACGTAAATGAGTTGGTGTATGTTGAGCAACCCCCCCGGTTTTGAAGATGACAAGAAGCCCAACCATGTGTACAAGCTCAAGAAGGCATTGTATGGTTTGAAGCAAGCACCTAGAGCATGGTATGAGAGGTTATGTGATTTCCTACTCACTAAAGGGTTCAAGATGGGAAAGGTTGACACCAATCTCTTCATTAAGAAGATTGGCAAAGACTTGTTTCTGTTGCAAATCTATGTTGATGATATTGTCTTTGGATCAACCAACCAAGACTTTTGCCAAGAGTTTGGAAAAATGGTGGCAAAAGAGTTTGAAATGTCTATGATTGGAGAGCTTAGTTACTTCCTTGGACTTCAAATCAAGCAAATAAAGAATGGTACATTTGTGAGTCAAGGCAAGTACATCAAGGATATATTGAAGAAATTTGGACTAGATGAAGCAAAAGCAATCCACACACCAATGGGGACAAATGGTCATTTGGATCTTGATACTAGTGGCAATATGGTGGATCAAAAGTTGTATCGGTCAATGATTCGAAGACTACTCTATGTGACTGCATCAAGACCAGATGTCATGATTAGTATATGCATTTGTCCAAGATTTCAAGCCTCACCATGAGAATGTCACTTGAAAGCAACAAAGAGAATATTGAGGTATTTGAAGCATACACAAAATGTTAGATTGTGGTATCCCAAGGGGTCAAACTTTAAGTTGATTGGATATTCAGACTCTGATTATGCGGGATGCAAGGTGGATAGAAAGAGCACATCGGGCACATGTCAATTATTGGGAAGATCACTTGTGTCTTGGTCATCAAAGAAGAAAAAATAGTGTGTCACTATCAACCGCCGAAACCGAATACATATCCACTGGTAGTTGTTGTGCATAATTGCTATGGATGAAGGCAACTTTGGACGACTTTGGAATCAAATTTGGACAAGTGCATTGCTGTGTGATAATGAAAGTGCCGTGAAGATAGCCACCAACCCGGTTCAACACCCAAGAACAAAGCATATTGATATCCGCCATCACTTCATTAGAGATCACTAATCCAAGGGGATTTCAGGATTGAGAGTGTGGCACCAATGATCAACTTACCGACATATACACCGAGCTCCTTGATGAGAAAAGGTTTTGCAAGCTAAGAAATGAATTAAAATCCTTGATTTCTCCAACATGAGTTAAATGCACCCCCATATTATATGACATGCCTCTCCTCCAACAAAGCAAAGGTAAAATTGCTTGGCATGTGCATTCACATGTTGCTAAGGACTTGCTTAGTGCACTTAGTCATTCCATATGGTAACTAGGATCATTCATGAAAATCAAATGAATTTGATGCTTATGTGGTACCACTATTGCTTCTATCCTTAATATGATCTAGTGGTAGCATATAACATGTTTATGGGCTTGTGAACCTAGTGTTTGATCTAGAAAATGAGCAACAAGTGTTTAACTCAACATTGGCAAGATAACCATTGAAAGATGTGTGAAGAAACTTGTCATTGGTTCAAATATCTTATGAAAGTTGTCTAGATTGAACCAAATTAACATATGATCCTCACCCTAAAGTAATCATCCCCATTGATTTCAAGTCGACTAACTCAACCTACATAAAATTGGTGCGTATCCTTTGTGTTAATTAATGACAAAGGGGGAGAAATATGCACAAAGATATACAAAGGGGGACAAGTAAAAGTCACAAAGATAAGTTTGGGGAGAGAAAGATAAGATATATGGGAGAGCTAGACAAAGAGGAAGACTTTGAAAAATAGAATGGGATAAATAAAATTTTGAAGCACACAAGTAGAGGGAGCAAGCTCATAAACTTGGTTGTTGCATTTGATATGTGCATATTCATGTGCTTGCTTGCATTTGCACAAGTTGTAAATTGTTTGATATCAATACTTGTATGGTGTATGCTAGTTGTAAAACTTGAATGATGTTTTGATAACTAGCATGCATAGGTGTGTAGCTAGATATGTTACATCACAAGTGGTACTAGAGTCTTACATATAATGTCAATCTCATGAGGTATCTAGTGTTTTTATATATCTAGCTAACCATGGTGCTAAGGATGGTGGAAATGTGCACTCCGCTGTTATCACGCTTGAAAGGTCCATTCTTTACATCTTAGCACCATTTGGTAGTAGTAACTCTCCCAAAACTCCAATTTATACATATGTTAAAGCTTTGTACCAAACTCAAATGGCACATATGTAAGGGGAGCTAATACTACCAAAATCGAATTTGTGGTGATTGTCCAATTCTTATTCATGATCAAATTGCTTGGACAAGCAACTCAAATTCAAAAATGAATTCAATTCATATCTTTGTGAAGGTTGTTATCAATTACCAAAAAGGGGGAGATTGAAAGCCCTAGTTTGGTTTTGGCTAATTGATGAAACCTATTGGACTAATCCTATGTCTAAGTGTCATTTTGAGATAGGTTGGTCCAAGTCCAAGTGATGGAGCTATATGGCATTCAAGTGATGGAGATGGCCAAAAGATGGTGATCATGTGCTCCAACTTGGAAAAGAAGAAAGAGAAAAACAAAATGGGCTTAAGGAAAAGGTATACTTGATAGGGCCATTTTATTTTAAAAATCAAGACACTATAGAGTGCATGATTGGATTTAGGATAGATAGCCATACTATAAAAAGGGGAGAATTCATGGTTGATGTGATTATCAAGTGCCACTAGGTGATCCTAGTATTTGCATATGCATTAGAACCTAGTGTGTGCTAACATACCCTTGAAAAATGCTTTGGAAATGCTAACACTCATGCACAAATGTGTAGCACCCAGTTTTAAGAACAAAACCAGATACGCACCATCTTTGTAGCACCCGATTTTAAGAACAAAACCAGATACGCACCATATGTGAGCCTAGTAAGTCGAATCTCACATATAGCTACAAATAAGGGTAATATCAGTAGACAATGCTTATATACATAGCGTATTAGTATAAAGAATATAACCTTAGATAGCAAACAGCAGAAAGACAACTCCAATCTTCAGATGAAGACTCCAATTCCACATGGACAACTGACTAGTTGATCATAAGCCTAACTCCTCTAGACTAGCAATCTGGTACTCATCCAGGATTTTTATCCAAAGATTTAAAAAGTAAAGCAAGCGTAAGTACATGTCGTACTCAACAAAAACAACATGGGGTTCATGAGGCTCAAAAGGCTGACACTGGTTTAACTGCGATTAGCTTTTAATGAGTCATCTTTTAGCAATTGGGTGGCACCAAGTTTATTCACAAGCCCATATAAACACATGATCATGTAACACATGAATAATGAATAGCATAAACAGAAACCATTAGTGAGCATCTTCCAAATTTTAATGTTTATTGCATAATCCATTAGTCAAGTTACAAGATCATGGTTGTAGTTGAGCACTAGCATCA
>PUID01061767.1:577-11539 GCA_002993905.1 Miscanthus sacchariflorus
AGCAAAAGCAAAAACAATATTCTAGACTTGTTCAGATGAACTCCTCGCTGCATGGTTCTTTCAAGTTCAATAATTTTTATCAAAGATATGAGTTGACTTCAACAGAGATCAAAGGCACTCATGAATGTTTAGCATATTATAGATCAGATCAAGGACAACTAGAAAGAAATCTATAGCCAAAAGCAACCAACAGGGGCTACAAACCAGCTACAAAATGACCAAAGGACCTGAGCTACACCACGCTCAACAGAGTTTAATCCACCTAAGGCCTTATTTGGACGCGCATGTATTCATCTCAATCCACATGTGTTGAAGTGGATTGGAGTAGAATTAAACTAAATTCCAGTCCATTCCACTTCAAAACATGTGGATTGAAGTGGATACACATGCATCGAAACAAGGATGTCCATGTATTCGTCTCAATCCACATGTGTTGAAGTGGAATTAAACTAAATTCCATTCCATTACACTCCAACACATGTGGATTGATGTGGATACACATGCATCCAAACAAGGCCTAATACAAAGTTCAACAAAAGTTAACACCAATATGCAAATAAGAGTTCATGTATTTTGCAAGGGCATCCCACAGATCGAACTTATTCATGACTACTAATACTACTGATATGTCCCATAGATCAAGGGTCGAGGTTGGCATGCAGGATCTCGTCCATGTCCACCTTCGGTATGACGACGTTGGCGGTCGGCTCAAAAATCTCAATCAGATCGGCGATGTCATCGTCCGTCGAACGGGACGGAAAAACCCTTCTCTGCCACTCCGAGGTTCACCACAGTGCCAATCTAAAGCTGGGCAATAGCCAACACCGTGGCAACCCCCTAACGAACGGCTTCGGTCACCACAGCTCGAATTCCAGCCGGCAGGGCTCGGAGGTGCTCCTCTGCGGTGAACAGATTATCCACTTTTCCAACGGGGAAGGCCACGTTATAGGCGGCTAGCACAGACATCTATAGGGTGTCAACCCGCAAGCTTAGTACCAGAACAAGGTTGATCATGTGTTAGGCCTACTGCTGGATGATCGCCAAGTTGGCTCATGCCTAGGAAGCTAGATTCTTGGAAGCTTGAAGTGCATCGCGCGCAGCGTCCAGCTCACCACGTAGCATCTCGGTGTTCAGCCTGGTCGATGACAAATCCGCTTGGGCCTCACAGTAACCCTTCAATAATTGATGGTAGTTTATGTCATCTGAGGATTCACGCTCTTCTGACGATTCGCCCACTTCAGAACCAGAGGGCTATGCGGGGACAAACGGGCTCGGTGGCGGCAAGCGGTGATGGGACGACTCTTCGACACCACCGGGGGGAAAGCCCCATGACCTGGGATGGCGCCACCATGGAGGAAGTGCTGCACAATGCAAGCCAAGTTCAAGCCCATATAGGATAAGGGGAAGAGCGATCTGATTGAGAAGACAAACGACTTTTACCGAACTGACCGGCGCAGCATGGCACGGAATCATGGGTGGCTGCCTCCATCGGGGGATGCCACACAGGGCCACTTTCTGAGCGTGTCCACGAATGAAGAACCGGGCACCAGGGCCAACAAGGCTCAGGACGCCATCACGCCCATGATCAATTCCAAATACTAGTTAAATTAAACAGCATGAACACAAATACTAGTGTGAGCATTGCTCGCATACTCTGGTTAAATGAAGATAAACAACATGAAGAACGGTGATGATCCACCTCCAAAGGGGGAACTAGCGGGTTAGAGAGCTGGCTGACGAGAGATCCATCTATCGGTGGAGGATTGCCGGTGTTGAAGGCCTCTGGGGACTCCACATCGACAGACGACCTAGTCTGCTCCGCCATGGTCCTAGCAGGAGGCGTCGGCGGCGTAGTAGGGTGGAAGGAAAAGCTTTGGGATGGAATCAGGAGCTCTGGAGAGAGAAGGCAGCAGGTATAACCTTCCCTCTCGCCCCTTGTCTCTACTATTATAGTTTGGGGGCCGTCGATCACCCCATGACCAAGACGTTTGCGTGGGTGGGCGGTGGGGCTTCACCCCGTCACGTTAATGCAACGGGCCGGGAGGTCACGTCCCCTGCTGCAACAGGATGCTAACGCCACCCACGCATGCACGCCTACACGGGAATGCAGGAGCACATCATCTAGGTAGTCAAGATTTTAGACGGCCGGACCTTGTGTGATCCTGTAAAGTATAAAGTTTCTGAATAAAAATAATCCTTGATGCATAGTTCTTGCAAGTTCAAAAAATCTTATCAAATACACAAAAACAAGATGAGTTGGGTTCAACACAGAGCAAAGCCACTCATGGCTACTACTACCGATACAAATGTTGTGACCGAGTGCACTCCGTAGGCAATAGTTTTACTCATAGCTCTGAACTGTATAGTGTCCGACAAGATCAAATGTGCTGTATTCGAACTTTCTTGCGAGCGCAATAAAATATGAGAGTGAAGCGAATGCATCAGGAAAGTTGGACATAAGAAGTGAATCGAGAAAATGAGCTTTTGACACGCTTGAGACTTGAATGCCTAGTGCGGTTGTGATACGTCTTTTCTATACTTTTTTGATTCCAATCTAAGAAGTCACAATAGTCGAGGGGCAGACTGAAGGCGTGTCCAGCTCGGTCAGATTTATAATGCTCGGACCATCACAGGAACTCTAGGACAAGAATAGATAAAGATTTTTTTTCCAACCAGTGTGCTTCTCCTCCGGTGTTGTCGCACTCCCTCGGGTACCTCACCAGTCATACCGCAGAAGGTGTGTTCGATCGGAGATGCAGGAGTATTGCCATTCCCAAGCATACACTGATTAAAACAGAGCACATCTCCTCCATTTACGTCGATGAGACGGCGTTTGTCTCGGCGCTGGTTTTTACTACATGTTAGCTCCTCCACTGATGCCCCAATAGTGTGTGCACTCCTTGCGTTTGTGACAACACCAGAAACACAGAAAAAGAAAGCCCCCCACGAGAGGAGAACAAGAATAGAGACATACCAGCAAGGATTCCTTAAGACTGCCAAGTTCCCTAGTTGGCACGGCAGGGCTGCAAGAAGACATGGTAGGACCAAGCCAGAGTGCCTAGAGTGCATGAAGATCCTTATTCTTGGATTGTATGTAGAAACATTGGTAAGTGCCCGTTTTCTGTGTGCTGAATCTGATCTGCTGGGGTTTACCTTTGGGAACGAACTTGTCCCTCTATCTGGCTATGTTGATCATTGTGCACACAAAAACTGCTGGCTGCAATGGCCTGGGCTATCGGAGGTCACAAAAAACTTGAGCTTTGTCTGGACGACGAGCAGAGCTTGGCCCGGTGGAAGGTGGAGGTGTTCCCCAACGGTGGTCACTTGTACCTCCACCGGGGATGGAAGCACTTCGCCCGCGCCCTTGACCTCCAAGATGGGTTCTCTCTTGTATTACGGTATGACGGCCGGTCACAGATTAACGTCAAGGTCTTCGACCTTACCACCTACCGCAAGCAGTACCCGCTCCACTTCAAGGCCGGTTGTAGTCAGCTCTCCCTGCCCATCGTGGAGCCGAGGAGTTTTGCAGTGATCCTAAAGAAGTACCACCTCAAAGCGAAGTATTTGGTGAGCACTCGCGCGAGACGCAGAACATACCGACGATGTCGCAAGTTACCATTGTCTTCTTTGTCATCAGTCTTTTTTTGTGAGACGTGAAGAATGTGCCAGTGGACTTTGAGCGAGCGCATGACTACAAGCAGTGGCGCATGGTCGGGCTGTTGATGGCTGGGCAGTCCTGGTTCATGGGCTTGGAGAGGACCTGCTCGAACAAAGTCTTGCGAGTGTCGTTCAAGTATGGGTGGGGTGCCTTCTGCGCTGACAACAACCTCAACGTTGGCAACACCTGCTTCTTCAGCGTGATCCGCGAGGCCACCTACAGCAATGACGATGATGAGGAACGGGAGGAGCTGTAGAATGATGAAGCTAAGCTCAAGGTGGAGGTGCGCAAGACAAACGACGGATGGAGGCGGTGAACTCGGCGCAAGAGTTGACATGATCTGTATTTTGTTGTTTCATCAATACTATTATCCGGTCTATCAAGATTTCTAAGTATCGGACTGTCTTAGGCCCTATTTGGATGAACTATGACTAGTTAGCCATGGCTAAAAAATAGCCATTAGTTGTTTTATTAGTCCATACCTGTTTGTATCATGAACTAATTGTTGGGTTCTATGTACTAGTTGGATGGCCCCTAATAGTTGCCATCACTGTATTTCGTTGTTCATTGACTCGCAGTGATCCGGATTGTCTATATTTCCTAGGGTCGGAGTATCTTAGGCTCTAGAAAATTTCAACATCTATATGCCCACGTCCTCCGATTAGAAAGGGCGAACACCGTTAGTATACTACAGATCAAAAAGAGAACCAGAAAGAGAACTGCAGGCAAAAGCAACCAACAGGGGCTAGACAGAGTTTAACCCACCTAATACAAAGTTCAACAAAAGTTAATGCAGATATAGTGATTGTGTGGGTTAAACTCTGTTGAGCATGGTGTATTTCAGGTCCTTTGGTCATTTGGTAGCCTTTTTCTAGCCATTGTTGGTTGGTTTTGCCTACTGGTTTCTTTCTGGTTCTCTTTCTGATCTATAGTATGGTAAATATGCATAACGGAATTCATCCAATCAAGTCTCCCATCGATCTGATGCCTAACGGAGGAGCCACATAGCTATTCAGAGTTTATTGCACACATAAGAAAGTCTGAGCATTGTAAATCTGATCGGGCCAGACACGTCTCACGTTATACAGGGAAACCTATTTCGTACTAGTATTTTCGTTGAACTTGTCCGTGTGGATCGAGCTACGGCGTGTGGACGGCGACGAGCCGGAGGGCTAGAGAGGCAGAGTGGCACAACATACATTGATTAAGGAGGAGGTGGGGGAGGCTGCTAAGCGGAGGCTACAATAGGAGTCAAACAATGGGAGTGAGGCCAGGCTTTGTACACACATGGATGCTAGGGCTGGAACAGGCTTCTGACGTGAGTGCACCATGTTCATTACTAGTATCCGAGTAATGAATATTTTAGTTGGGTCGGACCTTCTATCATCTGGTGAACTATACAGTGTAGTCCTATCCAAGCAGTCACAGGTTCATAGCAGTCGAGGGGCAGCAGCTAGCTAGAGATGGCTACATTACATGATTTCATAGGTTCTGATCGTCTGCACTCCCTTGGCTATGTTTGAAGCTGCCGCTTTAGGATTCATGCTTGTAGCCATAGACGGTGCAGCTCCTATTTATAGCATAGCCGATCAGGAAAAAGTTCTACTCATAGCTGTACAAGAGTTATATGTCCGGCCCGTTCAAATTTACGCTGCTCAGACTATCAGGCGAGCATACAGTTTACAAGAAACAAGTAAACATCATTTCATCTAATATACTAGAGGGACGTGGTCAGGGAAAAGTTGTGGTCGATAGTTGTAGAGTACACATCCCTGGTATGGTAACTAGTTGCCATCTGTAAGCATAATTTCGGTTAGAACAAATGTCAATCGAGATCCTCAAACCAGCATGGAACGCAATAATAAGTTCATACAAATAGTATGGTTTGATATGAAGCATGTTACCTTTATCTAGATCCTCAAACAAGCATGGAACGTGGTTGGGAAAATGTAAACGGGTGAGGGAAGGTGGGGGAGCCAGAAGGTAGGCAATTGATGCAATGCGCTATCGAATGAGGGAAGGGGGGACGCTCCTTTCATATTGACCTTACACGGCTGACGAGAGTGAAGCGAATGCGGTAGGAAATCTAGACACAAGAAGTGAATCGAGAAATAGAGCTTTTGACCACCATGACAGGCTTGACACTTGAATGCCTGGTACGGTTGTGATAGGTCTTTTTTGTACTTATTTCACTACAATCCAAGCAGTCATAGCAGTCGAGGGGCAGACTGATTGCTACGACACTTTATACTGTCCTACAAGATCAAATACACAGCGTGCAGACTTGTTCAGATGAACTCCTTGCTGCATGGTTATTTCAAGTTCAACAAATTTTATCAAAGAAAATTTTAACATCTATACATCCATGTCCTCCAATCAGAAAGGATGAACACCGTTAGTATATTACAGATCAGAAAGAGAACCCAAAAGTCAACAGCTATGGCTCATCCGTTCTGCATTAGATCGAGGCGAGACTTGTTCAGATGAACTCCTCGCTTCATGGTTCTTTCAAGTTCAACAAATTTTATCAAAGAAAATTTCAACATCTATACACCCACGTCCTCTAATTAGAAAGGGCAAACACCGTTAGTATATTATAGATCAGAACGAGAACCCAAAAGAAATCTATAGGCAAAAGCAACCAACAGGGGCTAGAAACAAGTTACCAAATAACCAAAGGAATTGAGCTACACCATGCTCAACAGAGTTTAACAAACCTAATACGAAGTTCAACAAAAGTTAACACAGACATGCATGCAAATAATTAAGACTTCACATACGGTCGTCCCATAGACCAAACCTAGTCATGATTTGTACTACTGATACGTCCCACAGATCAACGGTCCAGGCAGTCGTGCAGGATCTCATCCACATTCACCTTCACTAAAATGACATTGGTAGTCGGCTCAACACGCTTGAACAGATCATCAATATAATCTTTGTGTTCCGGTGCCGGTGGAAAAGCCTGCTGCAGGACCCAAACTTTCACCACTGCGCCAAACTCAAGCTAGGCAGCGACCAGCGCCGTGGCAGCCCCTTGACGGATGGCTTCGGACACCATGGCCCCAATGCGGGCCGGCAGGGCTCAGAGGCGTTCCTCTGGTGTAGTGAAAGGATCATCCACTGTCTGCACCGGGAAGATGGCATCACATGTGGCAGTAGCGTTGACAAGCAGGTTCTAGACCTTTGCCTCAGCGGCCGCCTTCTCGTCTTGCGCCTAGGTGGCTTCTTGTTGGGCGACGCCAAGTGCGGCGCGTGTGGCCTTTAGCTCATCGTGCAGCTTGTTGTCATCTAGACTAGCCCCTAAGTACAAGTCTATGACCTTGAGGTAAGCCTCTTTAACTTAAAGTATTCTTCGTGGTCTAACGATGCATCACCAGAAGACTGTTCGGGGTCAGACGAGATCAGCGATGGTGTGCGGCGATGGGATGTTTATCTGCATAATGCAAGCCAAGTTCAAGCACACAGGATAAGGGGGAGAGCAATCCGATTGAGAAGGCAAATGACTCACCAGACTGTCTGAAGCAGCATGGGACGGAATCGTTGCTGGTGGCTGCCCCCACCGGGGGATGGTTCTCGAGGCCGCTTTCTGAGAACAACCACGGACGAAGAACATGGCTCTAGGGCCAACGATCCTTGGGACGCTGTCACGCCCATGTCCACTTGTTGATAAAGTAGGCAATTTCCAAATACTGGTTAAATTAAGTAGCATGAACACAAATACTAGCGTGAGCATTGCTTGCATACTCTAGTTAATTTAATGAAGAGAAACAACATGAATAGAGGTACATGAAAAAATCACCTCGTTAGGAGGAACTAACAGCGGGTGTGAGACCACGCCGATGAGAGGTTCATTTGTTGGTGGAGGATGGCCGGCGCTGAAGGTCACCGGGGACTCCCTCCTGCCATGATCCATCGTGTACTCTCCCATAACCTTCATCACCTGTTGTTCTAGGTCATCCTCGCGGATGGTGACCCTCGACTCAATTGTAGGGTCTGTTGGGCCTCGGAACTCCCACTGGGGGTGGTGCCTCATCTTCAAGGGGAGGACCCGACGGCCGATGAAGATACGGATCACCCTCATCCCTGTCAGGCCCCACTCCTTTAGTTCCTTGATCTCATCGAACAAGTTAGGCACCTGGTGCCTATAGGCCTCTAGGGGCAGTAGTTCCTCCCATGACTCCGGTGGTCACCACGCAATTGGTTAGCAGAATAAGATGGCTATGGCAGGCTCTCATTGGGGTACAACAACCACCAGAGTAAGGGGTGCGCTGGCATCCCGAACCCAAAAGAGTGGAAATGAGCGAAAGAGATGACCTCATTCTCCTCCAACCTCAGCTCCACTTTGGTTCTCAGTGGGACTCTCCACCGATCGTGTCGGTGGCATCCGGGATCACCGCATTCAATCATAGCTCGTCGAGCACCTTGCGATCGATGGACGACTTCATCCATTGCGTGGTCATGGTCCTTGCAGGAGGCATCGACGGCACAAAGGGCGCAGTAGGGTGGAGGGCAAAAGCTTTGGGATGGAAGGAGGAGATCTAGGGTGGGAAGGTAGATGATTGTAGAAGGCCGCAAATAACCTGTGGAACCACCTCATGACCCACGACCACTGACACGTTTGTGTGGGTGGGCAGTTCGGCATCGCCCCGTCACATCAATGCGACGGGCAATGAGGCAACGTCCCTGCTGGAACTGCCTACTAACGCCACCCACGCGCGTGCGCCTACGCCGGAATCTAGGAGCCTACAAGACGAAGACGGACACCACACATCTTAGTCACTATTTCAAACCGGCTGACCTTCTGTGATAAACCTTATCGCTCCACTAGTGTCCGGCTAGTGAAAATTTTAGATGATCGTTCTGTCTATAGGGAGCACAAACATTTCAACGGTTATGCATCCATCCCTTGACGGTTGCGATCAGTCCAAATCTAAATTCAACTACTCCCTCCATCCCAAATCGAGGAGTCAGAATTGTCAAATGTGACCAAATAAAAAAACTCAATGTAATAAGAATCAACCGAAGTATATGAAGTATGGAAGAAATAAAGGAAGATAAATATAGTTGGACCAACATAATAACTTCATTCCTTTATATACAAAAGTACATTACATAGTATTTATCTAATCTCTAATGTCTAAAACATCTCATCTTTCCAAGAGGACTCATGTAAGACGGTTGACAAATTGCATTCAGTCGATCAACATGTGTGAAGATGATAGAGTCTCCACCCACAAACACAGTAACACTACTAAGTATATAACAAACTGTAACAAACTACTCGATTGAGATCTTCGACAACTGTAACAAACAATCTTTACCAAGCATATAACAAACTGTAGCTTCAACAACGATCAGTCGGGGCTGTTGATGAACATGATGTCCCCAAGCAACAAGCACCCCTTCTACGATACCTGATGACACTCCTAGCTGCCAAAGTGCAAGCTTGCTAGTGGAGTAAACATGGGTGTTGTGGTACGACAACATCTCTCTGTATACAGACCAAAAAACACAAGGAAAAAATCATTAGAAAAAACCACATATGAAAAAACACTACACCTTGAACAAGCAAGAACCAGTACAAAGCAACAGAATATTGCCTAGGCCATATCTTAGCCTCAATTGAGATCTTGATCCTAACTAGAATAAAATAACAAAGAAACTAAAACTCGCCTCAACAAGGACGATCACTGTAGTTCTATGGGCAACAACTGCTAACTAAGGATGAAAATGGTCGGAAACGGTATTACAATATAGAAAACATAAGCGGTCGGTTTGGGATATTTCTACATTTTAGCAATTAAAGAGTACAAAAAATGGTTAAAAATGGTTGTGAAACGAATTGAAAATGACAAATTTTTATGTTTGGCGAAATTTAGAAATGGTATCATAATATAGAAAACGAAAGCGGTCGGTTCAGAATATTTTCGTACCGTTTTCATCCTTACTGCTAACGAAGTTGTAACACTGCCTCCTTTCCTTGGCTAGCAACTTGCATGTGAAAAGTAAAAGAGACCAGGAAGGATATTTGTACTCAATGCAGACGCTAACAAACGTTTGAAGATGTGAGTCCTCGTAGCGTTACTAATTACTAGTAAAATAGATTCAAAATATGAGCAGTCAGAGTAGTAGTCGAGGGGTGAGCGTGTTTTCTTGTTCTGATTACGAGAAAGTCCGACGCGTTAAATACATAGAGCTATGAACTTTCTCGTTATCAGAGCAGGAAAACACGTCAACCCCTCGACTACTACACTGGCGATTCGAGTAATAACGGCGACGAGCAATGGGAACGTACTCGAGCGATGGCAAAGTACAGCACCGACTGCGACTCTAGCGAGGAGGATGACGATCTGGAGTACTGCGACTCGTCCAGCGAATCACCAGAGCACTAGCGAGGAGGATGCTTTTTTTCTCTTTCTCTAGAAATTCAAATCCCATTAGAATCCATGACTTTTTCTTGGTTGGGAAATCCACGAGGATATCAATAACCCATTTAATTATTTATGGAGTGTTTTCCATCCCTGAGCCTGTCTTCCCCTTGCTTCCAAATTATAGGCCTTAGTTCAAACAACCGTAGATGCAGTCACACAAATAAAAAAGATAATCGACAGATGCAGCGCAACAAGATACAATGAGTAGGTTTATTTTTTATTTTTTTGGTAATTTTAGGTGTCCAATTCATGCATCTTTTAATTATTTATTATCATCCTCTTTTAGTTTTATGTCTATTTATATTATTATAAAAAAACCAAAACGCAACAACTAACTCATCGGATATATAAACAGGTGCACAGGAGAAAAAATGAAAAGACGGATATTAGGTAAGTAACATTTTATCGTAATCATTTCCTATTAAAACATGAAATAAATTCCGGTCTCTGCTGAGCACCACGACGAGCAGTCTCGCCAACACACACTAAAAATTAGATATCTCTTTTACCCTCCGCGTGGAAAATAGGTTTACCACGCCATCGATTTCAGACAAGGGCATTTGTGGTAATTTGATGGCCACATAAAAGCGCAAAGAGTCACCGTCTCTGCCTCCATCTCCATTCTCTAGCCGCACCGTCTCTCCTCTAGCTCCAGATCTTAGTCCCATGGCCTCCCTCTCCACTCTCTAGTCGCCCCCTCTGCCACCCTACTCCGGACCCTAGGCGCCATCGACATAGCAGCTCGACTCCCTCTCCACTCTCTAGCCGCACCCTCTCTCATACATTTTTGAACCCTAGCCTCGAGAAAAGTGGAAGAGTAGCATATAAACTCGATCTACCACGTGAGATGGGAGCTATATTCCCGGTATT
>PUID01061773.1:0-11538 GCA_002993905.1 Miscanthus sacchariflorus
CCTTGTCAATTGCAGGGTCAAATTGACTGGCACGTCTCAGGAGGATTGCGCAGGATCGACCACCCTTGCGTTGAAGCTAGGCAAATCTACTCCATCGAGCAGACCCTTCTGGCTTGCTGCATGTGTCCTCGGCACGGAGACAAAAATTCTGTGTCAACAATATCCTTGCCTATTGATAGATGCTCTGTGATGAGTTTATGATTATAAGTCAGACCACAAGATGACCCACAGAAGATGAATCTTTCTAACCACATGTTTAGAAAGGTCACGTATTCATTTTCACTAATGGTTGATTCGTCTCCAATATGGTTCAGAATGTAACTTGCCCATCCTATGCAGTCTGATATCCTGGCTAATTTCTTGGAACCGGCACTCAAGTACTCAAAAGGCTACATTGATCTAGTAATTCTAAGGCCGGTCAACATGTAAACATAGGCCAGAGTGATGGTCAATGGACCGTGACCAAAACAAAGGTGTTTAGGGCACTGGACCAGAAATAAGATGTGCAAATCAAGAGTGAATCATTCCTCTCCATCCTAGACAATAAGAGTGTCAAACATTGATTCAAATCATAAACCTCCCAATTTCCATCCTTTTTCTTAGATACCCTACGAAACCAATCTCTCCATCGCTTAGGCATTTTAGGCCAGTTTTTGAAGGGTGTTTTGATATTCCAGGAGGACAAATCCACTATAGACTGTTTGAAGGGGATTTCGTTGGTTTCTTGATGGATGAAATAAGAAGGATCAGGATCACCCATAGGACCAAGAAAATAGACATTGGAAGCAATAGATGATGGAATCAAGATTTCGTTCCTCATTTCCTAGAAATCAGATGAAATAAATTTGAGAAGAAAAGATGTATAGGGTAGCGGCTGGTACTTGGAGAATGGAAACTTGGAAGCATATCTCAAGGACGTGGTCACTGGTCGCCATTGAAGCCGAAGTAGATTCAAGTGTGACGAAGATCGCTTGAATGATGGCTTGATAGAATAGAGGATTTGCTAGGGTTTGAGGCCTTGGCGATGACGGCGTCTGATGTTAGGATTTGCTCAAGGAAGAAGAGAAAAGCAAACAGGCCGAGTGAGTTGGAAGAGATACTATTGGGATATTATATAAAACTCAAGCCAGGAAGTCAGGATCCATGCGTATATCTCAGAATAGAACGGTTGCGGCGTGGTAAATAGATAAATAGGAATTTTGGAATAAAATCACTTTTATCCCAAAATTGAGGGGCATGTGTTTACACAAAAATTTGGGAGAAGAACACGGGAACTCGAAGGCTTCCAAGATTGTGTCAATCAAGGAATCGATTGCATGAGGATTGATATCAGCTAATTCAGATGCGACACTAGAATCGACTCTCTTTGAATGACGTCAGCAGATAACGATGATGAGCTATGGTTGACATCGGGAAACTACATATCGGACTCTACAAAAAGGGAAACATTAGGGTCCAAGTTATCTTAAGATAGGAATGTTTTCTTTTATACCAAAGATTGTAATGAGTCGTACTTGAGTAGGATTTATGTTTAGGCTCTGGGTATAAATATTGGACACCGGCTATTGTAAAGGACACACAATCAATCAAATAAAAGTTACTTACTTTTTTGCCTCCGACCACCCCATAGGAGTAGGAGTAGAGTAGATCTCAGCGAGTTCTTCAGCAAGTAGGGCTGCATCAGTTCGGCCGACCTCCAGCTTGTTTATAAGTACCATCATGGCTTATACTTCTGTTCATATGGCTGCATCGATCTAGTTGACCTCCACTACGACGCTGGTATAAGCTAGTTATCGACTCTTGTCTAGTTCAAGTACGGCTGCATCAATCTGGTCAACCTCCACTGCTCGAACGAGATTAAGGTCAAGTTATTGGCTCTATCTAAGGGTGGCGTCCTTCAGGTAGATTCATTAAGTTACCAATCTTGCTGATGTTTTCATTATTATTATTTTATAGCAACATTAATTCATCTGGTCGAGATTGAATTAGATTGGCCCTATATCCTTTCAGTCCGTCGTTCGCTTTACTACAACATGATGTCTCTTACTCTAAGCGATCGATTATGCTTCATCGGCTATTTTTACTTCGATCTTGATCATGCATAGTACGCGGTTAAGGCATGAATAATCTTGAAGAGGTTTGCTGGCTAGTTGAATCTAGTTTATAGTTCACCATTATGGCTGTAATGATCCGGTCGATCTCCACTGATGGCACTGTAGATTGGATAATGCTAGTTAGTAGATTTGTTCTTGGTTAGGCGTGACCTTAGCTATTTGCTATGCCTTCATCGGCTAAATAGCCGATCGCCTGTGCGTTAACGCCTATGGTGTGCGTCCATGATTCTGTTAATCGTGAATAGATCTCTGTGCTTTAAGGGTTTGATTCATTGTCTTTTTCATGGCTGCATTGATTCGATCAAACCCCACTATTAGAGACAGCAGGTTGAGTCTGAGGAGTCCATAGGTTTGTTCATGTGAAATAGTCGATTGTTCACACACCGTAGTCCTTCTCACTTGAATCGACTGTTTTAGCCGATTCATCCGAGACTTCACGTATCGCATGTCTTTCAGAAACCTTGTTGAAGTATGGATGTCTTTGCAGATTCTTTAGTTTTAGTTTGTTACTATCATCATAATTGCCATTAATCCGGTCGAACCTCACTGTTGCTGGTAATAGATTAGATTCAGAGCGTCTGTAGATCCATTTGTATTAGATAGTCAATTTGTTCGCAGGTTATATCTTTTCTCGTTAGATTCATCGGCTCAATGATTCATACTGATAATAGCCACCTAACTTATGATCTCATTTATATATACACACACTGTACCTATCAACATAAAATCAATCGCTACCAACGAGCTTTACAGTCCGTAACAACCAATTTCTGTGCGGATCGGCTATTCAGTCGTTGTTCCCGTATGGATGCTCCCGAAGCGGCACACTTGGAATTGTCTGAGCATAGAATAGCATGTTCCACCTTAAATTACTGATCAACTTTCTCTCCTTGTCAATGGCAGGGTCAAATTGACTGGCACATCTTGGGAGGAGTACGCAGGATCGATCATCCCTGCGTTGAAGCCAGGCGGATCTCTAGCTCCGTCGAGTAGACCCTTCTGACTTGCTCATGTGCCCAGCACAATTGACACATTTTCATGACGACAACCACCTTGTCCAGATATATATACCTTTGACCCTATATAGGTCCAGGATCGAATATATGCTTAGACCGATAGAAGTCGGGTGATTTCCTATCACCTACGAGATATAGGTGGATACTGGAGCACGGTTGGCTATATTTGCTATCGTGGAATAGAACTAGGGAGTAATGAAACTAGAGGTCGGGAGGAGTCTATGTGTAGGTTGACTCATGTGATTCCATCTGTGCCGACTAAGGACCACATCGTTGGAGGCCCTCTTATCATTTTGAACGCATGCCTCTCACTTATATGGCCGGATAACTCATTCTGACCATGAAGCTGAGTAGCTCAACTCAGGCTAGGCCTTGTTTTGTTAGAGTGCGCACTCTATATGGTAGTAAGGATGTGTAAGGAGCCAGACATGAGCCCAAGGGCAGGCCGGGCCTGAGCGTCCTGGCAGCTGGTTGTCCCTGGTTGTGTGGCACTGATCAAACCTGCGAATTGGACCTGAGTTGTACCAAAGGTGACCGTTGATCTGGTCTACCTGGGTTTGTATTAGGAATACTGCCCAGCTAGTTGCAAACGATTCAAATCACCGTCTCTCCCGGATAGTGAGAAACTTGATGGAGCTTGTTCATCGTAGTAATTGGATTATGGAATATTATGGTTCTGATGAATATGAAAATCTTACACCGGCTATGGTTACTATTGTTATGCTATTAATGATACACCACATGTTTGGCATAGGTTAGTTGTTAATCTAGAGAAAATATAGCTATAATTAACTTGATGACCAAATTATAAAATGTATAGCAAAATTAGTGGCTTTTTATGCAAAATGTTGTCAAGCTATCTCCACTTATAAAACCTTGCATGATTCTTGGAGTCACTTTATTTTTGGTTTATGATGGGTAAGTCTAGCTAGGTACCTTCTTGTACTCAGGGTTTATTTCCCACTTGTTGTAGATAATACCGTGTACCACGACTACTGTAAGAATTGCTTCTGTCCCGCTGTGGACGAGGGGTAGGCCCGGGCAAGGCACTTCCATTTATATATCTAATCTATGATGCTTTTGTGGGTTGTGATCACAGGCTGGCAAGTATTTGAACTATAGTGAGATGTTAGTTTAAAAACTACTTTGCTTCCGCTACTACTTTATTTGAACTTGGTTTGTAATAACTTTAATCGCACTCTGATGTATGACAATGTAATTGTGAACTCTATGTAACATGTGACATGTATGTTGAATCATGTACGATCTTGATTGTATGTTGGTGATGAATCAAGACCCTTTGTGGTACTCGACGGACTACTGGGTTTATATGGGCTCAAGTATGATAGTACGACCGCTTGCAGGCTGCCATTGTACTTGTGCTCTTATAAATTGGACGATTCTATTACAGCTCATTATGAATGCTAGTGTAGGGAGTCTTTCCACTAATTCTATCAAGCATTGACCTTGCTTCACTAGTCGACAAATGAAGGAAAGCTCCTCTAAAGGCTTGATTAATGGATTACACAGAGTCCTTGCTGAGACCCATATAAAAATGTTGAAGAAGTACCAGGTCATGAATGGCAAGGTCCAGACCAGTGATGATGCGGTCATTAAAATGATCCCATGATGTTGCAAGAGATTCTTCTTCTAGTTGTCTACAATTTAGAACCTCTTTTTGAAGGCTAACCACTTTAGAGATGGGAAAAAATGTAAACAAAATTTAGAGCATAACATTTCCCAATCTCCTTGCATAATTTCTATGGTTCGACTGTACCATTATTTAGCTCTTCCCATCAAAGAGAATGGAAACAACTTCCATCTTAAGGTTTCATCAGACATGCCAGCGATATGCAAGCATGCACAGGTCTGAGAAGGATTGTTCCAAAATCTGTTTTATTAAACCGGAGCGCAGCTCATAGCTAGGTGTTAAGATAGGCCATGAAGATTTTGGTGGCTTTAGGCTTGCGCTTGTAGGTTTAGCATATTGATAGATTGGTGTGGAATCCATAGCGAAAAGGAAAAGAATTAAAAAAATATAAAAGATACAAGGTTAAGCTAGGTTCATAGTTAATTCAGCAACCGTTTACCTGGCAATGACGCTAGAAAGCTTGTTGGTATAAATTAACACACACTAATAAATCCACAAGCGCACGGATACCGCTGTAGCTTTCACCCGGAAGTATTCCAAGTATCATATCCATAGGGGAACGTGTGAAATTAACTACGGTCTAACTTAAATAAGGGTAGCAACAAGGTTAGGATAAACAAGAGCATAGAGAGGATAACTAAGGTTCTTTAGTTCTGACTTTAATAAGCTTTGTCTTCTACTATTCAACTCAGGACATTACTAGGGAAAGACATCAGCAGAGGATCCTTTCCTTCATAACCGGGTCATACTTAGCCTACAAACGGGAGGTGGACTATAGAGGATTCAATGAGGCTATAAGAGTCACCCTCATGAGCTACCACCGATCCAGAATGCAGGGTGCATCCATGATTAACCTAAGTCTAAGCACCATGCTTACACTTATGATTAATACTTTACTCCCCCTAGGAAGAGAATAAAGCACTCAGAAGAGTCACGATCCTGATGAACAATATAAACTAGATGCTTACTTGAATTAGAAGTTGATTGCCAGAGACATCTCAGAAGCAAGCTCAAGTAGAACTTGATTCTATAAAGGTACAAGCCATAGAGAGAGCACCGACAGGCCAACACTTCCTCTAAACTCTTTCCTCACTCTCTATCTCACTATTTCTATTTATAAGACTAGATCCTATAGAGGACTAATCTTCTCTTGATAGCTGGCTCTGATCTTGATGGGGAGGATATGAATTAGGGTTTCAGGATGGCTCTCTAGAGGGGGTATAGGGCCATATATATAGGTGGTAGTGTCAATTCTAGACCCTCGGATCAAAGTGACTTGAATAAACAGCGTAGATGCGATCTTTAAGGCAGTGGAGAACTGACATAGCAACGGGAGACTGAGCGGAAACGTGTGAGACTAACTACGATCTAACTTAACTAAGGGTAGCAACAAGGTTAGGATAAATAGGAGCATAGGGAGGATAACTAAGGTTCTCTAGTTCTGACTTTGGTAAGCTATGTCTTCTACTATTCAACTTAGGACATTACTAGGGAAAGCCACCAGCAGAGGTTGCTTTCCTTCGTAACCGGGTCCTACTTGGCCTACAAACGGGAGGTGGACTATAGAGGATTCAATGAGGCTATAAGAGTCACCCACATGAGCTACCACCGGTCCGAAAGGCACGGTGCATCCATGATTAATCTAAGTCTAAGCACCACGCTTACACTTACAATTAATACTTTACTCCCCCTAGGAAGAGAATGAAGCACTCAAAAGAGTCACGATCCTAATGAACGATATAAACAATATGCTTACTTGAATCAGAAGTTGATTGCCAGAGACATCTCAGAAGAAAGCTCAAGTAGAACTTGATTCTGCCAAGGTACATGCTGTAGAGAGAGCACCGATAGGCCAACACTTCCTCCACACTCTTCCCTCACTCTCTATCTCACTATTTCTATTTATAAAACTAGATCCTATAGAGTACTAATCTTCTCTTGATAGCTGGCTCTAATCCTGATGGGGAGGATATGAATTAGGGTTTCAGGATGGCTCTCCGAAGGGGGGTATAGGGCCCTATACATAGGGGGTAGCATCAATTCTAGACCCTTGGTTCAAACCAAATTAAATAAATGGCGTAGATGCGATCTTTTCGGCGGTGGAGAACTGATGTAGCAACGGGAGACTAAACGGTAGGCCTAGGGGGCCGACCGATCTGGAGGTGGGATCGATTGGTCCCACTTGGTGGCCTCTTAGCCACCATTGTAGTGTGGTGTCTTCTGGTGTCTTCTAGATCCTTCTAGTGCTATTTATGCCGTGAATAAACATGATTAATTCTGACATATAGGTCCACCTTGATGGTTTTCTGAATAAACCCTGCTAAAAACACAGATTCACCAAAACTCATGAAATTTGTTAGTTTAAACCCCTAAACCTATGTTTGGTGATGGAATTAAGTATATATGTAGGTTATGTTGATGGTTTATAATTAGTGTTAGTGACCGTCAACACTGGGCGCCATCTTGCGGTGCCTTGGTTCTCGTAGTGGACCGCACACTCATACCTCCACTTGCCCCACTAAGGAGTGGAGGCATGATAGCAAGTGGAGCCATCATGATAGCTCACTCTTCTTCTCTCACAAAGGTGTTTTTACGAACTGGGTTGATGGGCTACGGAATCTCTTCTAAATTGAAGGTGGAGTTGGAGCCAGTATACAAAGCAAGTGCCTTGTCGGCCATGGCTCAACTAGGATTGTTTGGGATCAAGGCTTTGTGAGAGGGAAAGGAATGCTTTGGTGTGGAATGGAGGGAGGCATAAGGTGATTTATATAGGCTCAGCTAGTGTGCGATGGAGGGATACTTTAGCGCCAAACCCTAAAGGATCACGAAGCACTTGGTCATAAGAGTTTATCCCCACGGACAGGGCTTGAGAGGAGCTAGGAGAGGGGCGGCCGATCCCTAGGGTTGCCCACCCCTTGAGGGACGCTACCCTGACTAGGGTTCCTTCTAGATGCTCTTGCATGCATGAAATGTCTAAATCCCATGGTGTTCTATTTTTGTCTACCAAATTTAAACTTATTTTGCAATTTTATGTGTTATTTGCTTAAACAAGACATGAGCAAGGTATTATTTTCACATAGTCTATGATCATGAATGAAAAATACATGTGAGTAATATTTTTTTTAATACAAGAATTTGTTGGATATATTTAAATTTACATAGATTTGCAATGAATTCGTTAAAAGAGATTAAATCTATTTCACCAATTTCTTGATTAATATCATGAGAAGGTTCTAGAAAAAATTTGAATCTTTGACCATTAACTTTGAAAGTGTTACCGCCATTGTAGTGGATGGTGATCGAGCCATGTGTTGACGAGTTGACGATGGTGAATGGTCCTTCCCATTTACTGTGTAGCTTTCCTTTACCGAAGAGTTTGACTCGGGAGTTGAACAGTAAGACCTTGTCTCCCTCCTTGGATTTTTTGTTGGATTCGGTGGTCATGCCATCTCTTTGTCCTTTCTTTGTAGAGTCTCGCATTGTGATATGCTTCCTCATGCCATTCTTCTAACTCAGAGATTTGTTTCTGTCAGTTCTTGCTGGCTAGCTTTACATTCATGTTCTAGTTCTTGATTACCTAGTGAGCTCGGTGTTCCAGCTCGACTGGTAAGTGGCAACTTTTCCCATAGACAAGCTAGAATGGTGACATGCATATGGGGGTTTTGTAAGCTATCTTGTATGCCCAGAGTGCATCAGGTAGCTTGTTCTTCCATCCTTTCCCCATGTCATTGACCGTCTTTTGTAGGATATTTTTAATTTGCTTGTTTGAAGTTTTTGCCTGGCCACTGGTTTGCGAATGATATAGGGTGGCAACATTGTGCTTGTCCCCAAGCTCCCTTAGGAAGGCTCTGAAGGTTCTATCGATGAAGTGAGACCCCCATCGCTTATCACCATTCTCGATGTTCCAAAGCGAGGGAAGATCACTTCGTGGAACATCTTCCTAGCATGCTAGGCGTCGACAGCTCTACATGGCAATGCTTCCACCCACTTTGACACGTAGTCAACGGCGACGAGGATGTACTCGCATTCCTCGGACTTTTGGAATGGTCCCATGAAGTCAATGCCCCACACATCAAATATTTCTATTTAGAGATAGTAGTGGAGGGGCATTGCATTGCGAGAGGTGATGCCTCCTTGCAGCTGGCATTTTCGACGCCTTCGTATGAATTCTTTGGTGTCTTCGTACATCATTGGCCAGAAGAATCTGCACTGCCAGATTTTGGCTTGAGTGCGGAATGCTCCATAGTGGCCTCCGTACGGGGCTACATGGCACTTTTTGATGATTTGTATACCCATTGTAGTGGGCACGCACCTCCTTAGCAAGCCATCGGAACATATCTTGTAGAGGTATAGGTCATCCCAAAGGTGATGTCTGCTTTCGGCTTGTAGCTTCTTCTTGTTCTCGCTCGGTGGTACATAACCTAAAACCATAAAATTCACAATGTTCGCATACCATGGGTTTGAATCCGTCACCCTCAGCAGCATGTCATTGTGTAGAAAGTCATTTATTTGAAGTTCCTACAAGTTAGTGACTTGCATACGCGATAGATGATCTATGATGGTGTTCTCTACTCCCTTTTTATCTTTTATTTCTAAGTCAAATTCTTGAAGAGAATCCATCTTATTAGGCGTGGTTTTGCATCTTTCTTAGTGCGTAATTATTTGGGTGCAGCATGATCGGTGTAAACAATTACTTTTGCTTCCACTAAGTAAGATCTAAATTTATCAATAGCAAAAACAACTGCAAGAAGCTCTTTTTTAGTGGTGGCATAATTAAGTTGTGCTCCCATTAGTGTTTTGCTAGCATAGGCAACTGCATGATGCTTTTTATCTTTGGTTTGGCCAAGGACCGTACCAATGGCATAATCACTAGCATCACACATGATCTCAAAAGGCAGTGACCAATCAGGTGGTTGTATGATTGGTGCTAAGATAAACACTTTCTTGAGTGTACAGAAACTATTTAAGCACTCATCATTGAACTCAAAGGGTACATCCTTAGCTAGCAGATTCGTTAATGGTCTAGAGATTTGTGAGAAGTCTTTAATGAAACGTCTATAAAAACTTGCATGTCCTAAAAAGCTACAGATTCCTTTTATGTTCACAGGGGGTGGTAGCTGTTCTATAACTTCAATTTTAGCCTTGTCAATCTCAATCCCCCATTCAGACACTAGGTGTCCAAGAACGATGCCCTCTCGGACCATGAAATGGCATTTTTCCCAGTTAAGCACTAAGTCTTTTTCCTAACATCGTTGCAAGACTTTGTCTAAGTTCTCTAGATAGTGGTCCAATGTCTTTCCATAAACTAAAAATCATCCATGAAAACCTCCATAATCTCTTCTATCATGTTTGAGAAAATTGACATCATGCACATTTGGAAAGAGGCGGGTGCATTACATAGCCCAAAAGACATTCGTCTATATGCATATGTTCCGTATGGGCATGTGAAAGTAGTCTTGTTTTGATCATCGGGGTGTATAGGAATTTGATGATACCCCGAATGTCCATCGAGAAAACAAAAGAAAGACTGCTTTGCCAACCGCTCTAACATTTATCAATGAAGGGCAGTGGGAAGTGGTCTTTCTTTGTAGCCCCATTGAGTTTTTGGTAGTCTATACACATTCTCCACCCTGTGATAGTTTGTTGTGGGATCAATTTGTTCTTATTGTTTTCTACGACTGTCATGCCCCCTTTCTTGGGCACCACTTGGATGGGGCTGACCTAGTCGCTGTGTGGTATAGGATAGATAATCCCGATGGGAAGAAGTTTTAGGACTTCCTTCTTCATGACTTCCCGCATCGTATTATTGAGCCTGCGTTGGGGTTCATGTGATGGTGTGCTTCAGGGTCAATTGGGATACGATGGGTGCAAAGCATCGAACTTATCCCCTTAATATCTTGGAGTGAATACCCAAAAACCGACCTATGTTTTCTAAGATAGAGATGAGTTTGGATGTCTCCTCATCAGTAAGCTTGTCGCTTATGATTACAGGACCTTGTTTGTCGCCATTCAAGAAAGCATAATGCAGGCTAACGGGTAGGGGTTTAAGTTCAATGGGAGGTCATGCCAGTGCTTCCTCTTGAGGAAGTTCACTGGTTTCACCTAAGTCATCCTCTTCTTCTATGAAGAGTTTGGCATCTTTGTCTAAGGATGACTCAGGAGATTCAAATGGTGAGACCGACATGAGTTCCTTGGGCAGGTCATGGTAGGGAAGAGTGTCTAACACCAAGTTTTTATCTCGAGTGACAGGAGTTGAAAATGTGTCTTTCCCTAGCTTTAAGTCCAGGTACCCTGATGGTGGTGGTTCTACAAAGAATTTTTCCCGAGGGTGTCCTATTAGGATGTCGAAGTCTTTAGTGTCAAAGACATGAAAATTTAGGATGACTTTGACATTATTATGGTATAGGGAAATGTTGTGAAGAATCCCTAATCCTTCTAGTGTATATCGAGGAGCAATCCTGAAGGTTTTGTTAGTCAGAGTAAGAGGCTCATTACCTAGGTAGGTGGATGCAAAAGATGCGGACAAGAGGTTTACTTCGACAATTGGATTATACAGGACATTCATCGTAATTCTACTGATTTAGCATTGGATAATTGAGGAAGGGATGCGGATTTGAATTTCTTCACAAGAAAGTTCCACTTCTTCTACCCATTCTATGCTTATGATAGCCGTCAACTCCTTGATGGATTCTGTTGACACAAAATGTGACGCACTGTGCCTCACACACAGCAAGCCGGAAAGCGTGGCTTCAATCGG
>PUID01061774.1:0-11537 GCA_002993905.1 Miscanthus sacchariflorus
GATATTGTAGAGAGTTTAGTCCCACCTTGGTTGTTAAAGGTGGGATAGACCAATATATAAGGCTTCTAGAGTCCATCTCACCATCCTCAGGTTAATCCATTTACGTAAAGTGAGGACGAAAGCATAAGTGGGATGGTGGTAGTGTGGTTCGCTCAGCATGCAGAGTGGATCTAAGCTGTTTGGACTCTAGGGAGTTACAACATCCGTACGTGGCAAAGCCCGCGCGTCAACGCCTAGCACCGCTCCACCTTGGTGCCAACAAAGGTAAACGGTGACACGATGAGACCTTGGGACCCCACGGCGCTCCTTTTTTGTCCTCTTCTCCCCTCTCCTCCCTCACTATGAACTCATCGATGCCATGGTCGCCTCCGCGCCGACCCACCGGAGTAGCCACCAAGGCACTTCACCGTGCGCACGGGCAAGCGGCCACTGTGGTGAACCGACCTGACAAGGTCAACCACGAGCGCGCGTGGTGGATAAGAGCGGCCATGAGAAATATCTCACCGCCGGGAACCTACATAGCTGGCCTATAAATTGGCCCGTCCGGCGACGCCCTCGCCTCGCCCTATCCACCATCAGCTCCGCCGAGGGTAGGAACACACCATCTCTACCTCCATTTCCCCTCTCCCCTCCTCCTTTCCACCTTCTTCCAATTTGCCCCAATTCAGGATTCGCCGGCGCCATTGGTGCCGCCTCCCTCTCTTCTCCTTTCCCTGCTGTGCCCTTGGCCGATTGGAGTGACCGGTGAGTTCCAGAGCCCCTTCTCTATCTCCTTTGCTATCTAGTAGGTAGTAATCCTCTCTATGTTGCATTGCCACCATCCACCCTACTTCGCCGACCCGCCATGGCCGTCGGCCATCACCGGCGAGGCCACTTAGGGCACTACACCACTCCTACTACACTCACCACTCACTCGCACTCACGCACACGCTATGTGTTGTAGCGGTTGGGGCTTGTAAGGCTGAGTTCGCGGCGTAGCACCGCCGTGTCCCCTCCGGCGAGCTGCCACTGCCATCGTGGGCACCCATTGCCGATGGCAACCCCGCCATCTGCTGCAGCATGACTCCGCGATCACAGTCCACCCATCACGAGTCACCATCGAGGATCGATGTTGTTGGTGTAACCAGCTCCGGCGAGCTTGGGCCTCCATCCCCTGTTTCAGCATCATGGTGGCCACCTCCATTCATCGCTGTCTCCCTTCCTCCCCCTTCTCTGTCTCTGCCATGCGAGACTAGACATGGAATGGCATTGCCGTTCCCTCCCTCTCTCTCTCCCTTTTCCACTGATACAGGGGCCCATGGCCATAACATCGCTGCCACCGTCTTTGCTGACATGGCAGGATGGCCCACCTGTCACCCGCACACACACACCACACACACAACACGCGGTACATGATGGAAAATGCTGGGTACACCCGACTAGTGTACACGGAGAGAGCTAAAAATACATCTTCCAAGCTTAGAAAACTTCCTAGAAAATTTGTAAATCAACTAGACGCATTAACGATTTTAATCATGTAGTCTGCACACATTTTCATGCACCAAGAAATGCATATAAATTTCTACCTAGTTAAATTGCTATAGAATAAACTTCTAAAATATATAACTTTTGCACCCTAACTCCTTTTCACATGAAACCACCTCTAAAATTCATCTAAAATCTAGCTATATCAATTGCACCTAGTGCCACCATATTGTTCTATGTTTGCTTTTGCCCTTTTCTTTTATGCTTGCGGGTAGTCTTATTTCAATCAATACGCCCGGCAGACGACGACGACTGTCAAGAGGATGAGGACCCAGATTTCATAGGCGTGCCAGAAGGTGAAAACGACGAAGGCAAGTCCTAGCTCCCCTCTCTACCATCATGCTTTAATTCACTGAAATGTTTAAACCATGATTAATGGATTATTACCCTAGGATATAAGCTCGGTTATTGTGATATGATTATTGTTGAATTAAGATAAATGGTTATCTTGTTAATTTATGAGCTCCACGATATGAATAAACTTAGGGATAATAATGGAACTTAAAATTGGTAAACCTAAAACTAAACCCCGACATGAGGCGAGTGGTGGTAATCTATGGAGGTAGTTTACCATGACAGGGATGCCTTGAGAGGATTCATGTGGGAGATACTCACCTCAGTCACATAATGACCGGTTAGTAGTCCCTCTCGCCTAGTGAGATGTTACATACAGCCACATGTCTATATGGGTAGGCTTGATCTGACACCCCATTAGATAGAAATATAATTTCTACTAGGAGGCCGGTGTAGGCAGCGGAATATTAGGAGCAGACATGGGGGATAGGTTTTCTTCTGTGGTTCGGTTGGCGTGGATGCTATGTGATCTTCCACGTTAAGCTTTTGAGATTTTGTCCACGTTCGAGCTCGTGATTATTGTTTTGGCCGTGTTCGAGACATGTTGTTATTTATTGTGATGATTAGGTATCATCATGTTGGGACGATTAGGTATCCTCCCGGAGTTGTGTGTTTCCAACCCCTGAGAAGCCATAGTAGAGTTATATGGACATCTAAGGTCGCGTACATTCGGGTATGGGGTTTCGTTAGGTCTATTTCATCCATTAATCATGGATGAGGTTGCACCTATCATGTGGGGAAATTTGTACACCTCTGCAGAATTAAGTAAACCTATTCGAATAGCCACGTCCTTGGAATGGGCAAATGCTAGGATGGGATACTATGATTAATTTACTTTTATGTGTATTGAGGGTGGTAATGAAATTGATGTTAACCCAGGAACTAGTGGGAATGGTAACGCTCCGCTAGGACCCAACCCTTAATTATAAACACCACTACACTTCTGTTTCCACCCTATGGTCAGGGCTTGCTGAGTACGTATGTACTCCCCCGTTGTTGACTCACAGACTTCGGCATGGAAAGAAGAAGACTATGACTTCGACGAGGAGACGTACCACGAGGATTAGGAGTCATGCAAGGAAATACATTTGTAGGAGTATGGCATCGAGGCTAGGGTTTCGACCGCGCTCAAGTTGCCTATGGAATAGGACATCACTATGCTGTATAATATTACTGTACTAGAGACTACCATGAATAATGCCATTTCACGGCAGTAGTATTTCGCTAGATATGTAAGCCTATGACCATGCCCCTTTGAGCCACTATTGTAAGACCCTATTTTTAGATATCAATAAAGCTCGGAACCTTTTGCTATATAATTGTGTACCATTCTTGTGATTCTGTGCATACTTGTGCTTGATCCTAGCGCAATTATAGATGCACCTAGGACCCTCAAATTGAGGGGCTGACAGAGTGGTATCAGAGCCAAGCTTGACCGTAGGACGAAGCCCTAGGATTGGAACACGTTAAATAATTATTATAGCGATAGTAATAATCGTAAACCTAATAATAATATAATTGATGAACTTTTCTCGTTGTCGGTTCTCATTTGTGTCGCAAAAATGTTTCTAACCCCTGTGGTGATTTTTTGCAGCAAATGAACGATGATTGGGTTAAGTTGGACGGCCTGCAAGCCGAAGGATTCCCATCGCTCCTGAGGGAGACGCACCAGTGACTTGGCTACACCGAGACACCGATGTACTATGGACGTGAGTACATCGAGGATGGTGCACCCAAGTGTGAGATTCGTGTGCAAATTTTAGAACATCCATCATGCCCAACATTTTAGACTCGGTACCTCATAGTGTATGGAAGAGGATTACATGACACATGTCAGAAAGGAGCACGCCAAGCTCTTGCAGAGTACTGTCAGATTTTTGAAGACATTGAGAGCACCCCTGCCAGATTCTTCCCTATGCCTAATCAGACCACCCCCACGTGGTGTGAGAAGGTACGAGCCATGGAGAAGGTCAACCCGTAGACACCAGAGTATACCGCAGTGTCCATTGTCAAATATTTGCATGCACTTGACTCTCTCTATGAAGACTAGTAGCAGGAATTGTCAAGATGGATTACCAAGGCAAAGGAGATTGGAGACGAGTTACACAACACCAACTTGGAGCTATTTCTAGTAAGACAAGAGAGAACAATTCTGAAAAACAAGTTAGACTCCTGCCACCAGGAGTTGAAGGAAGCCCTACAACAGTCACGTGCCAGGAAGCATGCGAAGAGGATGAAGAAAGGAAGGACCATGACCATGCGCCCCGTAACAACAGGCACACGAGATGGAGTACCAACATCTGACCCACAGAACCCACACTTTGATCTGAATGGATACTTTTCAAGGGAGTCATTCTCTAACCGAGAGACAGTTGAGACTGAGGAGTCCATGGAAGACAATTTCACAAAGGCCGAGCCATCACAAGTCGTTTTCAGGCAGGATGATGATGCATTTGCACAAGAGCTTTACACGATGCGAGACGAGCAGTTGGCCCAGGAAAAGGGTAATGTTGCACACCGGGGCCTTCGCAAGATGCAGTTCAAGTAAAAAATAAGTTAGAGTTGTAGCATATAGTTCATGTAAAATAAATAATATGAGCTGTAGTAGTGTCTAGTATCCTGAGTAGTAGTAGTACGCCTAGTGCCGCTTGGATGTCATTAGAAGTGCAAGTTGTCGCGCAGTAATCACCCTAGTAGTTGTTGTAGATGCACCCTTGTATCATATATGTATGACTGTTCGTGTGATGTATATAATGTGTGCTTGTTTATGCATGTGTGTCTTTACTTGCTTGTTATTTTATTTTCTTTCACCCAAATCCTAGAGGATGTCTTCTCATCCTTGCTGCTCCATAGCAACAGATGGAAAGGAGGTCCAATAGGATTTGATATCACCGTGAAAGGGCCGCTGAAAGGCAGGTTCATGAAGAAGAGGAACCAATTACACCACAACCTAAAAGCTGGCATAACAGAGGCAATCGCGAACATTGTAACTGTAGGCATGGGCATTTGCAACCACAGGAAGATAATATCCCAATTGTAGAAGAAGTACATGAAGGAGGCGAAGAAGTTGAGCAAAATGTTGGAAATGACCCAGTACAAGGGGAGGAACCCCCACCACCCCCACCAACACTGGCAGAAGTAATGGATTGATAGACACGATTATTGGAAAAGGAACCCCCACCACCCCCACCAACACTGGCAGAAGTAATGGATTGATAGACATGATTATTGGAAAATCTTGCAAGAAGACAGGATAATGGAAATGGACAAGAAAAAATGGCAACATTCATGAGGCTTCACCCACCAACATTCAATAGTGTAGAAGATGACCCATTGTCAGCAGATGATTGGTTACATACCATCACCAAGAAATTAAATGCAGTACGAGCCACCGAGGAAGAAAAGGTTATTTTAGCCACCCACCAACTGGTCGGAGCCGCTGGTGAATGGTGAGAAAACTACCAAGATGTAGCTAATGAGCCAGAAGCTATCACATGGCAAGAATTTGTGGAGGAATTCCATGAATATCACATCCCAAAGGAATCATGGAGATAAAAGCAGAAGAATTTCGCTCCCTGAGACAGGGCCCAATGACAGTGAATCAGTACATCAGGAAGTTTATGAAGCTGGCACGCTATGCACCAGAGGATGTTAATTCCAACAAGAAGAAGCAGAGATGTTTTAGGAGAGGACTCAGTGCATCCCTAAGAGAATAAATTGTCACTCACATCTACCCTGATTTCAACATGCTAATAAACCACAATATCTTGCTGGAAGAAGAATGTGTCAGAGGTGAAGGAGAACGAATGCGTAAGTTCCTAATACAACGTGCTCGCCAACAAGAAAGGACACAACAATTTTGCATCAACAACACCGCACCCACAAGGTATCAGCTGACCATGCAGTATAGGACATCCGGACCTAGCACTTCGCAGACCACATCCTACTACAAGAACAACAACAACAACAACAATATCAACAACAATAATCAGCCCAAGAGTACCAACAATACAGTAGTGGAGACCTGTTTTGGATGCCGACAGCCAAGACACCGCATAGCCCAATGCCCATATAAAGCCACAAACTTTGCCCCTACTCAGTCTGTAGCTAGCAATAAGACAGCCACCTCAGGAGTCGGACGCATAGCACCTCAGAACTCTAGACCACCAAGAAGGAATGCCCTGAACTTTGGGCAAGGCCGTGTGAACCACGTGAACGTAGAGGAAGTACAGGCAGCACCTGATGTCGTGTACGGTGAGTTTTTAGTAAACTCCACTTCTGCAACCATGTTGTTTGATTCCGGCGCCTTGCATTCATTTGTTTCTGCTTGTTTTGTACTTAAAAATAGTTTAATAACAGTGTTACTCCCCACCCCTCTCTTGATTCGAACCCCTTGAGCTATCCTCAAATGCACCCTCAAATGCCCTCAAGTGAAGATAATGATAGACGGAGTAGAATTTCAAGTAGATTTGGTAGTACTGAAGACAGAAGGTTTGGACATAATACTAGGAATGGATTGGTTAAAGACACACCATGGCACTATATTATGTAGCGATAGAGCCGTAACCCTGGTAAATCATAATGGAATAAAGGTAGAATGTCACCCCCAAGGTCCCAATGCAGAACCAATGGTTTGCAACATATAGGCAGCAAGCATTGAAGAAGTACCAGTCGTATGTGAGTACCCCGATGTGTTCCCTGAAGAGTTACCTGGAATGCCACCTAATAGAGACTTGGAGTTTATTATTGACCTAATACACAGAACTGCACCAATTGCAAAGAGGCCCTACCAAATGGCAACCAATGAGTTGGAAGAATTGAAGAAGCAACTACAAGAGTAACAAGAGAAATGATACATTAGACCAAGCTCATCACCTTGGGGATCACCAATTTTGTTCGTAAAGTAGAAAGATGGCAACCTCCGAATGTGTATTGATTATCGGTCTTTAAATGAAGTCACCATCAAGAATAAGTACCCTCTACCCAGAATTGATGACCTATTTGATCAACTAAAAGGTGCCAAGTATTTCTCCAAGATAGATCTGAGGTCAGGCTACTATCAACTAAAGATTTGGCTCAGTGATGTACCAAAGACCGCGTTTGTGACCCGCTATGGACAGTATGAGTTCACCGTAATGCCATTTGGAGTAACCAATGCCCCAGCATATTTCATGAATCTGATGAATAAAGTCTTTATGGAGGAATTGGATAAATTCATAGTAGTATTCATCGACGACATTCTTATCTATTCAAGAAGTGCTGAAGAACATGAGCAACATTTGAGAGTAATATTGAACAAGTTACGGGTACATGAGCTATACGCTAAGTTCAGCAAATGTGAATTTTGGCTACAAGAAGTCGCCTTCCTAGGACACATTATCATCGTAGAAGGAGTAAAGGTAGACCCAGAGAAAGTTAAGGCCGTATCCGAATGGAAACAACCATGTGATAGAGATTCGTAGTTTTCTCGGACTAGCAGGCTACTACAGAAGATTTATTGAAGGATTTTTAAAGATCGCAAGACCCATAATCACCCTGACATAGAAAGGAAAGGAATTCAAGTGGCCAGAAGCATGCATGAAGAGTTTCCAAGAGTTGAAGACCCAGTTAACCATAGCCCAATACTCACACTACTAGACATGCACATGAGCTTTATAATATACTATGATGCCTCTTGACATGGATTAGGGTGTCTCCTAATGCAAGATGATAAAGTGGTCGCATACGCCTCCCGACAATTGAAGAAACTTGAAGAAAATTATCCAACACACAATTTGGAACTAGCAGCCGTGGTGCACGCACTGAAGATATGGAGACACTATCTCATTGGAAACAAATGTGAGATATTTACGGACCACAAGAGTTTGAAGTACATTTTCACTCAGCCCGATTTGAACCTACGACAAAGGAGATGGTTGGAACGGATCAAGGACTACGATCTAAGCATACAATACCACCCGAAAAAAAGCCAATGTAGTTGTAGACGCATTAAGCAGGAAGGCATATTATCACTACATGATGACTCTAAACCGAAGACCGGAGTTAGCACAAGAAATCCGCCTACTGAATTTGCAAATTATACCGCAAGGCACCCTAAATGTTCTGCATATATGACCAACCTCGGAAGATCGGATAAAGGAAACCCAAGACAAGGATGAAGAAATACAATATTTCAATGAGCAAAGTAGTAAGAAGGAACTCCCAGAATTCAGGATCGACGAACAAGGGAAATTATGGTATGAAGACTGGATATGCGTACCAAAGGATGAAGTACTCTGAAGGTTAATATTGAACGAAGCACACCATTCAGTCTACTCTATCCACCTAGGATCAACCAAGATGTACATGAACCTTAAACAAAAATACTTGTGGACCAGAATGAAAGGAGATATTGCAAAATATGTCGCCGGATGCGATACGTGTTGACAAGTCAAGGCAAGAACATCAACAACCAGCAGGACTACTTCAGCCATTGCACATACCAGTATGGAAATGGGACAAAATTAGCATGGACTTCATAGTTGGACTGCCCAAGACACCAAATGGACATGACTCAATATGGCTTATAGTAGATCGATTGATGATGGTGGCACACTTTATTCCAGTAAGGACCGATTACAAGGGTAACAAGTTGGCATAGTTATACATCAACAACATCCTTAGATTACATGGGGTACCAAGCCAAATAGTTTCAGATAGAGGAACACAATTCATCGCCCAATTCTAGAAGAGCTTACATAAAGCTCTGGGAACACGCCAATATTATAACTCAGCCTATCATCCACAAACCGACGGATAGACAGAACGAGTAAACCAGATATTGGAAGACATGTTGCGAGCCTGCATACTCACCTATGGAAAAGACTAGGAAAAGAGTCTGTCATTCATAGAATTCTCTTACAACAATAGTTACCAAGCAAGCTTGAAGATGGCACCATTCGAAGCCTTGTATGGAAGGAAATGCCAAACACCATTAATGTGGTCTAAGGTCAGAGAAAGAAGCCTATTTGGCCCTGACATGATCAAGGAAGCCGAAGAGCAAGTTGCCAAAGTCCAAGAGAACTTGAAGGCTGCACAAAGTAGATAGAAGAGCTTTGCAGATACCCAATGAAGACCGCTAGAATTCCAACCCGGAGAATTCACCTATATAAAAGTATCACCCATCAGGGGCACCTAAAGATTTCAAGTCAGAGGAAAGTTAGCACCGCGGTATATTGGGCCATATCAGATCATTGAAAAGATTGGAGTGGTAGCCTATTGTTGATGGTCACTAAACACCTAATTTGACCATCAACATTCCACCCAAACCAAGGTAAAACAACATCACAAGTGCCATATTTTGTTTATAATTCACCTAGTTGCACTTGTACTTGGAAAAATTGTTTGTATGCAGGAAAAATCATAAAATGGACAAAAATAAGGAGAAAATGAGGCAAGTGGACGTGTCAGGGGGCCATGGGCCCACTGTGCCACATCGACCGATGCCGAGGGGAGTCGCCCGACGGCCACCTATCCCCTACCACATCACTGATCCATGGGATGGCCTCCTCACTGCTTCTCGAGCGTTGATCCATGGCGGTTTGATCTAAAGGTGCACGTTGAGCTGCCTTGGATCCATGGGCCCACTATCATACACTTGGAGGGGGCTAAACCGACCTCCAAACTGCCTTACCAGCTAGGAAACTGACTTACCTGCCATGCAACCACCCCTTGCCGTCACCCCAAACCGCCTCGACACCTACAAGTACCCCCATGCCCTCTACACACTATAAAAGGGGCTGTGGTGCTCGATGGAGATAATCACTCAGCAGGTCTCAAGCATTCCAAGTGTTCTGAGCTCTCAGAAGCTCTCCAAGAGTAGTAGCTTAGAAGTAGTAGCTAGCTAGTAGTGATAAGAGTAGAGCAGAGCTCGCCTCAGAGTCCAGAAGAGTCTTCTGGTCTGGTATAGCTCCTCTTGTAATCTTTCTTTTAACACTTACTTTATTTATTACTTTACTTTGTCAAGTACTTTATTCAGTAATATAGTTTTGCTTAGTTCAAGTCCTGTCTTGCTCTTGTATATCATTAGTGAGCCTAGGTACTTGTCCTTTGGCATCTACATCATTATTATCTTAGCGTTTAGTTCATTCATCATTAGTACTTGTTCTACCGTCTAGTTAGGGTGTTTCGATCTTATTTCATCAGAGCTCAGATTGAAACAGCGAGTTTATAGATTAAGCGTGGTGCTTAGGCTATATCTTGCCTATAGGTATGGCTAGATCCCTGAATAGATTGTGGTAGTGGCAGGTGGTGACAACCCTGTCTTTCCTCTGTATTCCACCACATTGGGTCTAGTTATGAAAACATAGGGCTCGTTGTGCTTCGTGTTCAGTTAAATCCAACGCAAGTACGCCCCTCGTACTAAGGGCGATCTCACTGATTAAGTTACGTTTGTTGCTTTAAGATTACATACTCTACTTCTTACACTCAGCTACACTACACTTCTAGTTACCTCTGTCTGTGTGATCAAAAACATTTTTTATCTTTTTCCGTCCATCATCTATACTACCCTCATCACCCCTGTGTTGCTAAACCTACCTACCTAGTCTAGCTAACCACAGTTCCCAACGCGTCCTCCCGCCTTCCTTTGGGAAAATATAAATTCGACACTTGGTACTCACCAGGAGAAGTGCTACATGATAGTTCTGTGCGTTTGCGGAATCCCCTTTCCTATATACACACATACGAACCATCGACAAACATTTCTTGCGCTGTTGCTAGGGACATAAACCTAGTAACGATGTTAAGAAATGTCAACAAGCTTCTAGCGCCGTTGCTGGGGAAGGCAACTGGTGCGTGTTACCAATCTGTTTTTAGGTTCTGCTAGCTAGGTCTTCGTCTTAGCAACCTTCTTTTCCTTTTTCCTTTTCCTTTTATTTACCTTCTTTTCTTCCTAGCACAATCATGGACAATAGGATGATATGTAAGTTTTCTACCCCTTCGGCTGCTAATGTAGCCACTGGCCCTGACATCATCAATGCGAACACTCACTTTGAGCTTAAGCTCGCATTGATCACAATGGTGCAAGCTAGTCCTTTCTGTGGTAAAGCCCACAAAGATGCTAATGCGTATCTCCAACATTTTTTGGAGATCTATAGTACTTTTACCATTAAGGGAGTGACCCAAGAGGCCATACGTCTTCATCTTTTTCCCTTCTCTTTGTTGGGAAAAGTGAAACAATGGTTCTACTTGAACCGGAACGCTATAGATACATGGGATAAGTGTTCCAACGCTTTCCTAGTTAAGTTCTTCCTGATGGGTAAGACCAATGCTTTTTGCAACAAAATCTCTAGCTTTCAACAGCAAGCTGATGAGTCAATTCCCAAAGCTTGGGAACGAATGCAAGAGTATGTCGCGGCATGCCCACACCATGGCATGGAAGACTGGCTTTTGATCCAGAACTTCTACCATGGCTTAGTTCCATTGGATAGGAGCCGTTTAGATGCTGCCATAGGAGGAGCATTCTTTTCGCTTAATGTTACAGATACCAAGGCATTGATCGAGAAGATGGTTTCCAACTAAGGATAGAGCGATGAACGACTATAGCCCCGCAAACGAGGTATGCATTCTCTTAAAGAAGCTGACATGCTTGCAGCCAAGGTAGATCTGCTCGCAAAGAG
>PUID01061780.1:419-11169 GCA_002993905.1 Miscanthus sacchariflorus
GTTTCAACTCTAGCCTACCCCAACTTGTTTGGGACTTAAAGGCTTTGTTGTTGTTGTTGTTGTTGTGTTGTTTAGTTAAACTTGAGATGCTTTGACTCTCCAAGAAACTTAGAATGACTTATAATTTGGAATGGAGGAAGCATAAACATCTAGCAGAGAATAATCTTGGTATGATATCATATAGAGTAATTGGTAGATTTATCAGAGACGAATAGAGATTGTAGAATATCTACATAGCTATTGTGTTATGAAATGAATAAAGAGATATAGACAGAGAATAAAGATAAGAATTTTAATTAGTTGTGTACTGAATCTATCCACGAAACTATTGTTATGTACTAACATATGCTATTTTAGATCATGCTGGAGCATGAGTTGACGGGCTAGTGTTCCTAATTTTAAAGGCTAGCAAAGATGGTAATAATATCGTATTTGAGTTCTTACTTGGACAAATACTACGTTTAGCACTAAACTAAAAATCATTATACTGTGAAATTAATTGTTCTAATTATCCAGAAACAACACGATCGACACGTAGTCATGCTATATCCTAAGAGGCATCAGAGAATTCAAGAGGGACACGCAGGTTTTGGATATAGCTTCATCAGTGCCGTGCATGTGCATATATAATACTTTATCCTTTGCAAAAGTTCTGGCTTTGTTAGTTGAGAATAATGATCCTTATCAGTTATTACGGAGAAGACATTTCGTGCACTAACTACTCAATCTACTTCTATAAATAAGGCCAGACTTTTGACTGTTCAAGAAGAGTGACAACATTTGTTTACCATCATCACGAATCAAATCAACCGGGCTATGTTTTGTTAATGGAATGGTAAGAATAATAAGATTATTTTATATGCCATCGACAATGTTGCAAATGTGCACTGCACCCGCTAAGGTCATGTTTGGAACGAAGGAATCCAAAACACAGGAATAGGAAAAAACGTAGGAATAAGGTATGATGAAAAATGAAAAACTACGGGATTTCAAAACACAGGAACAAAAAATTTAGGCTGTTTGGAACACATAAATTTATAACGTAGGAATAAAGTGCATGGTTCAAGTACAAACCTATAGCAACGTCAGAAAAAAGCTAGACTATGGTCGATGGCACAAACAAGACAGCGATAAAGTGCGTGCAGCTGCCTCGGTCTTCGTGAAGGAACAAAAACCAATAGGTTTGGATGGATGTTTTATTTCCTACGTTTTGTGCATCGACTATTCCCTTTCCTGTGGAATGGAACTCTGTATTCCTTCAATCCAAACACTCCTATTCAATTCCTTTCCTATGGATTGTGTTCCTTCAAAATTCCCGTGAAAATCCTTCAATCCAAACAGCCCCTAAGATGCCAAGATCTAAGTTTTTCTGACACATGAATGACTGTCAATGAAACGAGCATTGACTCGATGCTGGCCAGCGATCATCACTGTACACTATATCGCACTATGACAGTCTGGAGAGCACTCTATCAGTCTACGAGAAACAGGCTTGACTTCACCTTGTGATATTTCATAGCAACCTTCTGCCAGTACCAGGGATAGATCATGTAAGTTCACTTGGTTTCTAAAGCATTGTAATTTGATCGATTCCAGCAAAAAATGGTTGTTTTTAGGCTAACTTATTAGACACGTTTCTGAAACGCCGTACATAAATGAATCACAGACTATATTAAAGTGAACATGTTGCATGATGGAGACCGTGGCAATAGAAATATTCGCAAGCATGGATGGTCGTCGTTTAAGAGGCTTAGTGTTTAGTCAATCATCCCTTTGTTTGGTTTCTTTTTTTTAGAGTAAAAAAAACAGCATGAGGCTGCAACTGTATTAATAAGGATTATTGTCAGATACTGGAATGAACTTCTTTTTTCTAAAAACAAAAGGTGTATTTGGATCGATCAGCTGGAAGTCCAAAACCAACAACTCCAATCTTCTCTGCAAATGAAGATCATGTAAGTTCACTTGAGATTGCAAAGAAATCTCAAACAGTGCATGCTCTCCTGAAGAGCCACGTAGGGCAATACTTTTCTCCCACTCAAAAGGCAATAATTTGGCTAAAGAAAAGAGAGCCAAGAAATGCAGCAGCCACTGTCGATATGCATCTATGTCACCTCTCCCTTGCCCTTTCCGCTTTACTTCTTCCGTGGACAGGGAATATACTGCTTGCCACTTTGTGCATTGTGCCACACACACATGGAGGAGGGACCAACATAAAGGCACATTGCTTTCAGTAGCTAGCTAGGAGCCTAAGGTTCTGAAGAATATATAACTGAATAACACTGACAGCTGATTTGCCGGCCTGAAGTTCTGGAGAATATATATGTAACTGAACTACACTGATAACTTATTTTCTTGGCCTAAAGTCCTGGAGGAATATGTAACCGAATTACACGGATAACTGATTTGTCGGCATAAAGTTATGAAGAGTACATTACATCCGTCCCAAAAAACTTATTGTATTCTAGTTGTATCCTAAGTCAAACCATCTTAGATCAAGTTGATATAAGAAAATACAAATAACACATATGTTACCAAATAAGGCCCTGTTTGGTTGTAGTCGGATTTGCATCAATCCACATATGTTGAGGTAGATTGGAGTGGAACTTGAACTAAATTACATCCCAATCCACCCCAACACATGTGGATTGAGGTGAATCCAACAACATCCAAACAAAGCCTAAGTATAACAGATTCATCATGCTGGAAAACATATTTTCATAGTGTATACCTATTTGGTGTCATATATTTGATAATCTTCTTTGTGAACTTGATGAAATTTAAGATAGTTTGACTTGTGATGATAAAACTAATATGTCAAGTTTTGTTTTTTTTGGAACGAAGGTTAACCTAATGACACTGATGATGGATTATTTGCGGGCCTTGAGTTGTTCATGGAGCTTTAAGAAGCAGGGGTGCAGTGCAACTCCAGGATGGAAGTGCTATAATCTGTCCAGATTCACTATGAATGTTGTGCACCTTTCAGTAGTTGCCTGGTTTAGTTTCTGCATGGAAGACCCAACACAAGGCACATTTACTTTCAGAGATTGCAACAGGGTAGGGTAGGGCGCCTAAAGTTGCGGGTAACACGTAGCTGAATAGCACTGCGCGATTTGCCTCACTAATTAATAAATAGCACTGTGATTTGCCTCTCCTATTGCTTATTCAGGTGTGCACCGTAGTCCTGTTGATGAGCGTGAGCTTGTAGGTAAGGTAAAGGAGATCTGCTGCTAGCCTGCTACTCAACAAATAAAGCGATGCAGGGTCGCTAGATCATCCACTGTATATGTTACTAGTACCTGTTTATATGGTTTTGGCGATGTAGAAATGCAGATTAGTAGTAGCTGCTCACTGATGTTGTTCATTTGAATGAACGTGTTTTTCAAAATGTAGATAAGTAGATACGAGGACGGCCTCTTGAGAAACTTACAGTTTTTCAGAACATTTCATCAAGCATCACTGCATCAGAGTCCAATAAACGCTACCAGCTACATGCATCGATGCAAGCATGCCATCGTATATACAGTATTTGCTTCTTCAGAGAGAAAAAAATGTAAACAAGGAATAAAACTCTCTCCGATCCTATCACATTCACATGAGCACCTACAGAGAAGAGATCACAGTGCAACAAACAACCATAGCACTGCACCTCTTCTATTTCTTCCCTGGCCCTGAGCTAGCTCTGGGAGAGCGGGAGGACTCTCCTGATCATCCAGAGAACGCCGCACCTCTTCGCTGCCTTCTTCTCCTTCACTCGCTGGCCATGGCTTCTCGGGTTGCCCATCTCTTCTCCGAGCAGCAGCTGGCCTCTTGCTGCAACGGCAGCAGCTGCTTCGTACCCCATTGATGCAGCTAGCTGCCACTGAATGCTCTCAGTTGCTTGCTTCCAAGTTCCAACAGATGGTGATGAGCCTGGCAAGTGGCTCTGATATGCTGGCCTATCTGTAGGGTAGGGCAGAGAACTGATGTAGGCAGGCGGGATCCAGGAAGAAGAAGATGGATGTGCGGGCTTGGCGGCCAAGGAACTGGGAGATGCCTGCAGCTTGCAGGGTTTGAATCCTGCGTGCCTCGAGTCAGCGGTCAAAAGCACACGTTTCAAACGAGCAGAGTAGCGTCTGCTTGAAAGAGTAGTGGCTTCTTGACAGCTGACGCGTACCGCCGAGAACAGCTGGTGGAAGTGGAACTCTGCTTGGCTGACAACTTCAGTGAATGGATTTCTGAATTCTACTATTCCGTCTGGAAGGGGATTAAGGTTGGTTTCATATTCCTGAGATCAACTCGTTCTGATTCTCGTGTGAAAGTGGTCTTTCTATTGGATTTTAATTGTATGGCCTATTTTAATTTAATTAAAATAAATAAATCTCAAGACTCGTATTAAATGCTAAGGGTATTAAAGTCTCAGTCTTCCATTGGATTTTGACTAAAAGTTGACTCAACTTACTTTCGGTAATGCTGGGTCAGGGCGTTCGGACGGACGAACGCAACTGCCCACAAATTTCCCCACTCGCTACCACGCCGTCCGTTCGCTCCACTGCGCCGTCCGTCTTCCCTACTCCGTCTCAACCATGCCACCCGCCTTCCCCACTCCGTGCTCCATCGCGCTGCACGCTCGTTGTAGCCCCTCTATCGCTCCACCGAGCCGACGAGCCTCCACAACGGATGCTCCAGCAACCAGGCGAGGGGAGGAGCTTCATGTGACGCCGCCCCACCGGCGAGTTGCTCGCGCTGCCGCCGCACCGGCGAGCTTCGCGCCGCCACGACCTCAACGTGCCGTTGTTGCACCGGCAAGCTTCGCGCCGCCGCCGACCTCCACACCGGTGGCGAGCTCCCGCAATGACGAGCCTCCATTCATCCAAGGAATAAGGTGACATTGTGCTGAAAGCGCATGTTGTAAGCATATATTTCAAGTGTTTCAGATGTTTCGGTGGTATGTTGCAAATGTTTTATATTAATGTTGCAAAAGTAGATCGGGATGTTGCACATGTTGCGACGACTATACACGTATGTTTCAGGTGTATGTTCTAAATGTTTCATCTGTTTCAGACGTATGTTGCAAGTGTTTTATCTGAATGTTGCAAAAGTAGATCTGGATGTTGCATATATATGGATGTTGCAAGCGTATGTTTCAAGTGTTTTAGTTGTTTTCATACGTATGTTGCAAGTGTTTCATTTGAATGTTGCATATGTTTTGCAATGGTTACACATGTGTTTTTTCAAGTTTTTCTGGTGTTTTGCAAGTGTTTCAGACATATGTAGCAAGTGTTTCAGCTATTTTCGGACGTATGTTGCAAAGGTAGATTTGGTGTTGCACATGTTGCAGTAGGACCCACGTGCTGCAGCTATTGGGGCACCGCCATGGGTCACCGTGCGGGCGCCTAAGACCGGCAGACGCATCCTCGACGCGGCATCCACAGGCGGGGGTAGGTGACTAGGACCCACACGGGTTCCTCCGTGCGGGCGCGGTGGTCAGGTGAAATAGGGCGAGCACGATGGTAGGGCCGTACGCCGCGTGGGGTCCACGCGTGTGGATCACGCGAAAATAGGCGACGCAGGCTCCTTTTCACGTGCGACGCGGCCTCCCGCGTGAGGGACCGGAGGCGTTCGATATTTTGGAGCAGCTCCGGACGTCCGGGCGCTAGTAACGCCCTTCCTGTTATGAAGTTTGGATAGAAGAAGAATGTGCTAATGCACACATGTGGCTAAGTGTGACATGCACGGCCCCGCCCGTCATGACATGACATGATGTGGTGGAGGGTGGACTGGTCTTCTAGCATTGCATTTTAATGTTTTGTGGCAACCCTAATCACCTGGTTCCAGAGTTATAATAGATGCATGATCGTGAAGTTATAGAGCATATATGGTTGTTATTTATTTAGTCTCGAATTCTCCGTTAATTCATATGCTATATGCAATGGTCTATATGATGGTTTAAGTTATTTTGGATATCGCCTCGGCGGTTTCCAATTACCTCATTCTTTTGTGAAAGCATTTTTAATTTTCCTCAAATATTGTTCTTAGGTATACTGAACTACCTTCTTTTTTTGTGACTTTTTTAGTCATTTTAGAACATTGGTTTTGATCAATCACAGTTAAATATAAACCATGAGACAATTTTTGCCCAATTCTTATTTAATTTATCTATATTCTTTGTGAGCCATACCTGTCAATATTGGTCACGATTTTCTTAATAACCAAGTTAGACTGGTTGTGTTGGCGAATTATCACTGAAGCATCACAACGAGGAATTAACTCTATTGTATATTTATTTCATGTCCACAAAAAGGTACATGTCAGGAGGTACTTATAGTGGGGGAGTCTTCAACTCTCTCTATACAATTCCCCTTCTACCCTTGATTTCATTATTACAATCAAGACCTCCTTTTATTTCTAACTGGGGTTAAATGGTCATTTTACAGCCGCAATCAATTACACTTCAGCAACAATCCTTGGGCTTCACTCGATGAGAAGAGTCTTCACCTGAAGGAGTCTTCGTAGGCTTTATTATTGTTGAGTTTGTTTTGATTTGGCTTCATCTTTGCCATATGACGAAGTTGATTATTTGTCTTCGGCTTTGCGCGTTCGCCTTTGTCATTCCGAGCGCTCCTATGAAGTCAATCCTTAAGACAGGAATAGCTGCATCTTAGAAGTTGTTTTAGTTAATATATACTTGTTAAGCGACTTCGGGGGACTGCGTTGTCCAAGGTTGAACCCCCCAACAGGTTTATTGGTGGATCAAAAAAGCATGTGGTTGAACAATATTTCATTTGAAATTCAAGGGTTGCTGTTAGACCATGGTAAGTGTTGGAGATGGGGTTGCCACTGAGATAGATGGCTTATTCTTTTCCCATAGCCCAAAAGAAGCAGGATAATTGACCAAAAAGATGAAATTCTAGATCACCATATATAATTTTAGATTCAAGGAAAGTAGTGGGTTCACACAACACCACCAAAGTAATTCTACTATTCTCCCCATTTAATCTTACGTAATTTTTTGTTTTTCGGTTTTTCTTTCCCATGGTACTTGTTCCTCTCCTGATCTTGCTCCATCCACAATTTCTTGAACTTAGCCTAACAATTTGAAAGCAGGCTCTAGCATCTAAATGGTCTTTTCAATTGCCTACCTTTTCCTGTTCTAGGCCTTGTTTAGATTGTAAATTTTTGCAACCTGGACACTGTAGCACGTTTCGTTTGTATTTGACAAACTTTGTCCGATTATAGACTAATTAGGCTCAAAAGATCCATCTCGTGATTTACAACCAAACTGTGTAATTAGTTATTTTTTTACCTATATTTAATGCTCCATGCATACGTCCAAAAATTGATGTGATGAAGAGAGAGTGAAAAAACTTGGAATTTAGAGGTAAACTAAACAAGGCCCTAGTGTCATGTGAGGACCATGATGTGATTGACTATTAGCTAGGACAACACATAGTGCGACGTCCTCGCTGCTCAGGGATTGGAAGGTCCACATGAACACTTTAATAATAAACATTATTTTGTGTTATCGTAGAGTATATATTTGTCACATGTTTCAAATATTATATTAATGTATTACAACATAGTACCACATTTGTAACATTTTACTTGCAACATTCATCAATGTAGAAGTGTTTGTTTCAGCTACTGCAGCGGCTGCGACTTATGAACTAGCAGCTACTAATATGCGTTCGCTTCTGCTTACAGCCGCTGTGGTAAATAATGTTACAACCGTCCGGTTTACTGAGCCATCAAAAGTAAAAATGTACAGGTCTGGACAATGTTACTGTTCAGGGCACATTCTTCATCAATCATGAGCCTCCACAAACAAATGGTAAAGCTGCTTTATTTACACTTAACTTTCGATCGATAAACTGACACTTGGATTATCACAAAACCCACTAGCTACCTACAATACACTACTCACAACATTAAGATTAACATCATGATATTTTCTCTACATTTTTTTTGAAGACGTCACGGGAGGTGTGAGAGCCCCACATGAATGATTTTCCATTGATTCCAGCAAGCCGGTGGATGAAGGGTGACAGGCACCTACAGGGATCCGAGGACCATATTTTCTCTACATTGAGTAAGTACTCTCACAAAAGTTACAAATCATAACGAGATGGAACCATGCATCAAGTTTGCAAGTGCCATTCACTTCTTCTCCGACGACAACGGTGATGCCTTGGAGAGCCGGAGGACCCTTCTGAGGATCCCGAGAATGCCGCACCGCATCGCCACCTTCTCCTCTTCCTCCGGCGCCTGTCGCTGCTGGCTTCTTCCGACACCCTTGTCTTCTCGGCTGCGCAGCTGCTGGCTTTGGTCCCTCTCCGCAACGGCCGCAGCTGCCTCGTACACCATTGCTGCAGCTAGCTGCTGCGCCCTTGCCTTGTAATTAGTTCTGATGCAGAGACGCCAAGTGCTGAGCTATTTGTATTGTAGGTAACTACAAGGTGGCGAGAAGAGAGTGATGCAGGTGGCAAGGAAGGGGGGATCCAGGAAGGTGTGCAGGCTTGGCAGCCACGGAACTGGGTGCTGTCAGCCTGTCACTGTTAATGGTCAAAACGTCAAAGCCCCAAAGGTACGCGTGACATTTTCGTTTTCTAGTTGGAAAAAAGTACACTTTTCCTTTTCGTTTTCCTTTTGCAAGGGAGTAAAAACGGTAACTGGCTGACAGTTTCAGCGCGCACAGGAAAATGTGGACTTATGCACCTGCGGCTTATTATCTCAGTTCTCTACAGGGCGAGGTTCCAATCGATCCAACTCATTTTTGAATCTTTTATAGATCGATGTGTTTTCGAGACAATGCTATACAACTAAGCGGGTAGACACCAACCCTTTGTAGAAACGGCGGTGCTAGTGTCCGGACGTCTGGACGGACGCTCGCGCTGCACTTCGTTTCCCGCGCTCGGGCTAGCACGCCCCCACCTGGGCCTGCATTTCGCGCGCCCATGTGGGGCCCGTGCCACCCGAACGACGCCCGCGCCGCCAGACCGCACGTAGGCGGGACCGCTCACGCCCTCTCCCCTTCTCACGTGCATTGCAACATGTGCAACACCAGATTTACTTTTGCAACATCCCGATGAAACACTTGCAACATACGTCCGAAATAACTGAAACACTTGCAAAACACACACAAAAAAACTTAAAAACACGTGTGTAGCTATTGTAAACATATGCGAACATCAAGATGAAACACTTGCAACATACGTATAAAAACACATGAAACACTTGCATATATATCAACATCCCGATCTAGTTTTGCAACATCCAAATAAAACAGTTGCAACATACGTCTGAAACAGATGAAACATTTGGAGCATACACTTAAAACATACGTGTATAGCCCATTGCAACATATGCAACATCCCGATCTACTTTTGCAACATTCTTATGAAACACTTACAACATACCTCTAAAACATCTGAAACATTTGAAATGTACGCTTGCAACCTGCATCGTATCTTGGTGCGGCCGTGATGTTGGCCCTAACGTTGCGCGAAACCCCGACGAACTGCAGCTCCCCGGCGGGGATGTAGACGCCGTAGACTCCGAGCTTTGGGGTAGGGCGTCCTCGTCGACCAGGGGCTGAGTGGGTTCCTGAGGGATGGTCCCTTTGAGAGCTTCTTGAAGGCAGCAACGGTGAGGGGGCGGGAGGCGCGGCGGCAGCTGTAACGATTTTTGGAAATTGTTACAGCGGCGGAGAGGGAAGCGAAGGGTATTGGAGGATGACGTGGAGAGGGATGCAAGGCGAGACGAAGAGAAGCAGCAGAGGTGATGGTGGAAGCCATAGCCATGGTGATGGTGCGGCGGTGCCGCAGTGGGGCGTTTGTTTTACGTCGGCGGCGAGCGGTAGGAGCAGGGGCGAGCGCGCGGAGCAGCGGCAGGAGCAGCAAAGCGGGCGGCGAAGTGGGAGATGGACATGTGATGAATTGACGGGATATTAAACAAATGTTGTGTTAGTTGGGCTATAGTAGATGAGAATTAAAATTGACATGGCCCCACGCCCCACATCCGTCCGATATCCAGTAAAGAGTCGGACACTTGGATTAAAGCATTACCGTTGCAGAAATGGAATCATAGGTGAGAGAACCAAGCAATACCTTCGACAGTTATGGCGGGGGAGGGGGAAGAAAATTGTGTGGACACTAGGTGCTGTTTGTTTCGACCGTTTTATGAGCGTGATCGGATCTCAGTGTCCACTGATCACGTTAGTTTACGTTTGTTTAACCCACGACGTAACTTGGTGCCGAGGCAACGGGTCCACGCCTTCAGAAGCCAGGTTCCGCTGGATTCTGAGAGGTAACAGATCACGGGAATGATTTAGGCATCTAGCTCTTCAAACCTTCCCTTCCTGCTGCTACGGGTATTCATTCCCTTTGCATTGCCATTACCGTTTCTGGAAACAAACAACACCCTGAATGAAGGGGGCTGGAGCCAAGGCCAAGCCAAGCCACGCATATACACGAGGACTAAGAGCCAACCAGAAACGAATATTGGTTTATTATGGCCTTGTTTGGCATGGCTCCAACTCTGGATGGAGCTGCTCTACTCCAGAATTCCAGGTGGAGCCAGCTCTAGGTGGAGTTGGAGGCTTGGAGCTGTTTGATTGAGATGTTTGGCTGGGAGGATGTCCCCAGCTCCAGAAAAGAGGACTTTGAAGGTGAATTGTCATTCTTGCCCCCAACTCATGGTCCCACATGTCATCCTCTTATTCTCCTCTTTTCTTCCTCAGGGACAGCAACGCCTCGCCATCGCGCTGCTCCTGGCG
>PUID01061799.1:4079-15748 GCA_002993905.1 Miscanthus sacchariflorus
TCATGTGTGAATGAATGCAAGTGGGTAATGTTAGTCACTAAAACACCTTAGCTACACTTAGGATGATTAAAGGAACATTGTTCATGTTGACCACTTTGTCTAATTAAGCTTCTAAGTGATGCTATGCATGTTGACCTAGGANCTGCGAACTTTATGTAATATGTGACATGTATGTTGAATCATGTACGATCTTGGTTGTTTGTGGATCGTTTGTCATGGTACTCGACAGACTACCGGGTTTATATGGGCTCAAGTATGACAATGCGACCGCTTGCGAGCTGCCATTGTACTTGTGCTCTTATAAATTGATCGGTTCTGTGACACTGTATGCCTTGGAGGATGAAAAATGTGGTGACCCCAGATATAAATCCAACTGTCATTTGAGGGAGTGAGAGTCATAGCAAAAAACTCGGTCTCCAGCTCTTGCAACTGCTCAAAGGCTTCCACAAAGATAGGCAGATTAAACAAATCAGATGTATCATCAGTGGCATGAGCTTTTCTTGCGCTGATCCATTTGTTTTTTGGCAAATGAGTGAAGTTCGGGGAACTGAAGTTTCCTGACTTGGCCATTCCATAAGTCTTTCTAGAGTAGGCAGGATTTTCCATCATAGACTAGGGTTGAAGCCAACCCTTTGTACTTGCAAGCAATTTTAAGATATCTTGCCACCAGAAGGATCCTTTTGGGACAGCAGGATTTGGCAGCTTATCATTTCTATAGTGCTTGTCCCAAATTAACTTCACCCAATGGAGATCATTCCTGTTGAAGAATTTATGAAGATGCTTGAGAAGTAAACCTTCATTTTGGGTCTACAGGCTAAGAACTCCAAGTCCTCCTTCCCCTTTTGAGACACATACCATTGGTCATGTTGCCTTAGCAATTTTCTTTGCATTGGCTTCAGCTCCTCTTCAAAGGCATTATTTTCTTGCTTTGTCAATTTGTTTGATTACTGTCTTTGGCAGGGATATTGAGCACATGGTGTAAGTTGGCAAAGCTGTCAGGACTGAGTTTGTGAGCACCAATCTACCAGCCTGACTCAGAAATGGTGAGACATAGCTCAACCTCCTCTCACATTTATTTGAGTGGTAGGAAGTCATCCACTCTTGGTCTACTTATGCCCATGGGAAGCCCCAATTATGTGAAAGGGAATGATCCAGTGGCACATCCAAATGTCCTAGCAAGATGCACAAGTTTTTTATTACTTATGTTGATGGGAACCATCATTGACTTGGAGAAGTTGATTCTCAGGCCAGTTGAATCACTGAAGGATTGTAGGATTCCTTTTAAGAAAAAAAGTTGAGGAGCTGAGGCTTCAAGGATGATGAGTGTGTCATTAGCATATTGAATGATATGGAAGTCATTAGTTAGGGCTGGGACTGTCAACTTCAGAAATCCATCTTAGGCAGCCTTGTTGATGATTGATTGCAGAAGGTCAACTATTAATACAAATAATAAAGGGGAGAGGGGGTCTCCCTGCTTGACTCCTCTCTTGCAATGAAAGGTTTTACCAGGGACGCTATTGAGAAGGATTGCAGATGTTCCAGAACTGAGGATGGAATTGATCCAATCAATCCATTTCTGTCCAAAGCCTTTGTATTTCATGACCTCAAGTATTGTTTTGTGCTCAATTATGTCAAATGCCTTTTCAAAATCCAATTTGAGTGCCACAATTTCTTTCTTTGAATGGTGGCAGAGGTGCAAATATTCAAAGGACCAGGCAATGCAATCTTGAATAGTTCTGGTTCTTATGAGGCCATATTGATTCTGGTGGACCAATTGGAGAATCATAGTTTGCAGCCTATTAGCTAGAAGCTTGGTGATCAGCTTAATAGAGCAATTAAGTAGAGAGATGGGTCTAAAGTCACCCAGTTTTTGGGCTCCATCAATCTTGGGAATAAGAGTGATGAAAGAATCATTGATGCTTTGGAGCTAGACTGAGTTGTTTTGAAAGGCAAGGCAAAGAGAATAGAAATCATCTTTTATGAAATGCCAACACTTCTTGATGAATTCACTATTAAAACCATCTAGACCAGGAGCTTTGTTATTAGGGAGGTTTCTCACAACAGAGTCAATTTCCTCTCTAGTGAAGGGATCTTCAAGCCAACCTAAATCAGTGCTACTGTCCAAGAATGAACTGAGGTTGAAGACAATATTTCTGAATTCTGATTGCCCAAGCCTTTCTTTGAAAGCGTCCCATAAAACCTTGGCTTTGTCGAAGTGATTAGAAACAATCTCACCATTGTCCTTTTGAAGCTGAGAGATAAGATTGTTCCTGTATTTCAGAGTTGCAGTAGCATGGAAAAGCTTTGTTCCAGCATCACCATCTTTTATCCACTTTATTTTGCTTCTCTGCCTCCAATATGTCCTATGTTGGTCTAGCAGCTGATTAAGTTTATCCATTAAAATACCTTTGAAATTCCACTCAATGATTGTCAAATCTCTAGATTCCTCAATTACCTCCAGCAGGGATATGACAGATTTAACTTGTACTATGACTGATTTGAGATTGGATAGATTTCTTTGCCAGGTTCTAAATATCTTCCTCAAATTTTTGAATTTAGCTGTAATGGACTTTGCTTGGTCAGCATGCTGAGGAATGGCTGACCAACCTTGCTGGGCTATAGACAGGAAGGAGGGATGTTGAAGCCAAAAATTCTCAAATCTGAAAGTCTATCCTTTGGGTATGGCAGCGGATATCGTGGCCAGTGATCAGAGGTTGGCATGATCAGGGAACTGACAGAGGTGTCAGGATACAAAGTGGTCCAAGAGCTAGAAGTGAAAACCCAATCTAGCCTCTCCAATAGAGGTGGAGTTTGCTTGTTTATCCATGTGTATTTCTTACCATGAAGTGGGAGTTCAATGAGCCCAAGAGCACTGATGGCTTCAATGAAGAGAAGCATTTCGTTATCATCACCCCCAGGTCTGTTCCTGTTTTCAGGCTTCCTAATTAGATTGAAATCCCCAACCACTAACCAGTTTTCATCATCAGTGATGTCATAGTGCTTGAACCATTGTAGGAAGTTTCTTTTCCCTTCAGACATGCAAGGGCCATAAATGTTGGTTAGAAACCAAGAATCCCCATTATGCTTGGCATGGAAGTTAATTGTAATAGCAAACTCATTCTGAAAAACTAGCTGCCCACTGAAAACTGACTAGCGCCCTGCGATGCCACCCGCGGCCCTTGCTGGTGGTGCGCCCTGCCACCTCGCCGTATCCCACACTGGCTGGTTCCACCACCTCGCCTCAGACACGGCGGCTGCCACCCTGCGCACAAGCTCAGGAGAGATGAGCCACGTTGACTTCGCCGGCGAGGCACGAAGTGCAGCGCAAAGACAATGAACCAATAAGAACTCAGAAGACCTCGCTGAACCCGACCTAGAGAAGAAGTGTGCCCTCGTCCACGTGCCTCTCCACCTGACCTCTTCTCGCACATGGATTCGATCGATGGCCTTGAAGGTGGCGAGGAGGCCATGGATTGGCCTTTTCCATCATCGCGGAGAGAGATGTCACGGAGGTCCCAGACCCAGTGACGCCGAGGCAGCGCGCATGAACGCTCTTCGGCTTCCACACTTGCCATGGCGCGCCGCCAGATGCCATACAATGCTCGATTTGTTCTGTGGCTCAAGTTCATTGTGAGGCTCCGAAGGAGACAGAGAGTATTTGCTTGTTGCTTATGCGGTGCCACTGCTAGCCTGCTGTTTTTTTTTAAACGCAAACTACTGGCCGGCTGTCGAAGTGTTGAGCGCTGCTGTTGGTGTTGGTCGGTTGGAGTAATCCATCTTTATTATGCCTTCTACTCATCTTTACATTAATGTTATAGAGTAGCATAAATATGTGTTTCCTACTTCTATAAGTAGGATTTTTTTTCCTTCAAAATAAGATTTGTTTTAACATACCTGGTTTCGTGCGCAAAAAACATTAGTCAATTATAAGTATTTACATTGCACTGTACAAAATTGACGGCATTTGGTTGAGCAAAAATCCAAAATAGATATCTAAAATATTCATTAAGGTAAAGACATCCTTAAACTTTTCAGCAGCTTTCAGAAACTAGCAACCTGCAGTCCTAACAGAGGAAATACAGAGTTATTCTGGTCGGGCACTTGGGCAGGAGAGATAATGAAAGACAAATCCTCAACTCTTTTCATATACCACAAATCCCAAATGCTCCATCCAGTTCTTCTTGGAACAAGAACCTCACAGAGTCTTCAGTCTACCATTGTCTACACAAGCAGCTAATCAGTTAGATGATGTTCAAAATTTCTTGCTGGAAAAAATAGGGGATGAATATCTGATGACAAATGGATCTACACTTGGGGAACTTCAGGATTTCGAAGTAGTAAAGCATATATCAAACTCATTGGACACACTGAAGCTTCCCCCCTCTTCAAATGGCTTTGGGCCTCTAGTAACCTTGGGAAACATAAGTTTTTCTTTTGGCTTATACTCAGAGACAGATTGAACACAAGGAACCTATTGAGGAGGAAAAATATGGAACTAGATGACTATACTTGTGTGCTTTGTAATGCAGGTCATGAGGAGACAAGTTTCCATCTATTTTTGTAGCTTCAGCCAGGCCTGTTGGGACACCATTCCAATAAATTGGGATTTGAATCTCCCTCCTCTAGATATGGTAATTGTTGCTAGATCAAACTTTGGAAGGCCCATCTTCAGAGAGATCTTTATTATGGCCTGCTGGGTTATTTGGATAGCAAGAAATGCAATTATCTTTGTAATGAACATGTTGACCTTAGCAAGTGGAAGAGGCTGTTCACGAAGGAGATTGGCCAAGTGTGCACTAAGGCCAAGTCAACGATACAACCTTGTTCGTTTGATCTCTAAACCATGGGGGTTGGGCGGTGACTCGGGAGATTGAGAGAGATTTTAACTTGTAGAGGATTTAATCTCCTTCAATCCCGCAACCCCTTTGGTTTAAGAATGAAACACATAGGGCCTAAAGAAATTAATGGCCCAATAAACAAACCATAAATGCATGCGACACGTACGAACGAGCCAGTGGCATTCCGCTATGGTCTGAGCATTCAAACGCAATAACTTGCGTGAAATATAACACAGAATGTCCCTCAGGTACCATGAAAATAATCAAAGATACATTATGGAATATCTCGTTCATACTACATGAACATCACGTGATACATCGTACAACATCTTATGGATATAGTGTGAATAAGCAAAAGTGACTCATAGAACATCACATCTATACTGTGTCAATATGATGCTGATAGCCAACACTTTTAGCTAGTTAATATTTGTTTAAAAAAGGAACATAAATAAATATGCTGCTACAATATGTTCTAACATATATACAAGAAGTATATTTGTAGCGGGGTTATTTTTAGAGGCGGTTGACTAAGAGTACCATAGTTAGTAGTTCAGGCAACATAGTTAGGCTGTGAGCAGGGTGCCGCTGTCTGGAGTTCATCTCCATGGAGCTGAAGTTTTCATATATTGGCTTATGTGTTTCCAACCATGCAGTGGCGAGGATGCCGTATGTGTTGTAGATCAGGGCCCCAAAGATGGTTCAATGTCGTATGTCTCTGCATAAATGCAAGGAGGGGGTGTAGATGTAGGCGCTGATGTCGATGAAGTAGCGGTCGTAGGGTGCTATTGAAGAATGAAGATGTAGCACCATGTGCTACTTGGGTGATGTTTGTGGTTGAGCGTGGGATGCCAGGGCCTATCCAGATCAATTGTATCGACTGAGGGGATTTATTGCACCTTTGTTCATGTGGCCCTTTGTCTAATGTTACAAAGTCTGGCAGACTTGCAACGTCGTAGGGTGATGGTGTAGTATATAGGCATCCAAACTCTATGCTATTGTTGGTGTAGATGGTTCCACTAAAGCAGGTTCTGGTGGTATATGGTTGAATGTTGGTGTTGTAGCAGTTGCCTATGGATGCATCTGTGTTTAGTTGCTTCCTGCTGCGATGATTCCTTGTCCTATGCTGGGCCAGTAAGGATTTCTAGCGCTGCGTTGCTAATGATGGAAACAAGGGTTTGATGCCCATCGGTGCCATATTCACCCTTCTTGTTTTTAACCGCGTCATGAACGAAGTTGGTAGTTGTGGTTGAAGTCAGATTCTGTGGGGGGTGTCTTTGTGCTGTTGTCATTGCTGTAGATGAGGATACTGCTGATGTGATTCCATCGGTAAGTGCTTTCAGATCTTCCTGCTTAGTGACGAATAGATTTTTGAAGACGTTTTCTTTTATCTTTGAATCTCCTGACAACTTGGGATGCTCCCTCTTTTCTTTGGTAAGAGCACACCCAACCATCTTTGTGACGTCCTTGTTGTCGTCCTTGAGTTCCTCTGTGGCAACCTTCTCTTCCTACGTTGGCATGGTTATGGTGGTGGCGCTGGTGGGGGGGGGGGCGAGTTTGTCGCTCGGTGCGTACCCGTTGCTAACGATCTGATTAGAGCCACTCCCTTTTGATTGCGTCTAAAGTTTGGTTCTGCCGGTATGCTGATCTCTTGTTGAACTGGATCTGTTGTTGCCGAAGAACTCTTGAGCCCATCGAAGAATTTGTGAATTTTTTTGTCCACTTATCGGTGAATTTGTGGATGTCGTCTTCCCATGGAGCGTGCATGCTCGATGTTGCTCAAGCAAGTGTTGAGGTTGGTGAAGTGCTCGTTCACCTCCTTAAAGTGGCTGCTAGCGTTGGTGGAGAGCATCGCGATCTGCTTCTTCATCTCGGCAATCATGGTGGTGTTGGCCATCGAATCGATTTGGTCTCTAGATACCAGGTGTCACGGTCCTTTCTAGGGATGGCCGGTTAGGGTGACTAGGGCTGGTGGCAGGGCCGACTATGGCAGGCGTGGGGCGGCGACATCATGCTAGGGCAGGGTCACGCGAGCAAGGAAAGGAGAGAGAGGAGGCAGCGACAGAGAGAAAGATAGAGAGATAGGGGAAGAGTTTCTATTTCTTGCTTAAGATTGAAATGTTACATAGCCCCTCTATTAATAGTCTTGTGAGACTTAGCTCTTAAGCAATCTAGACTTAACCTCCAAGCAGGGGCGGATCCAGGATAGGGACAAAGCGAGGCTAAATAGTGAAGATTTAGGGCTAGAGCTAAAGATTAATGGTGATTTGAGGCTAAGCAACAGTGATTTAGTACAGAAATGAGGCTTATGAGGGGGGTTGCAACCCCCCAGCCCCCTGTGGATCCGCCCCTGCCTCCAAGCAACCTCAAATAGAGTACGTCCTTATAGATCTAGACTTCTCTTTTACAAGCAAATCGGTCGTTTTCTATCTTATTTTCTAAACAAATTATATTTCTATTTTTCCTTCTTTTTCCATTTTTCCTTTATTAGTTTGGACTTTTTCTTGGCCGGTGACAGGTGTGAACTACATGTGGGTACTGTTCATGCCAGCCCCGTTTTGGGCCCTACCAGGCGCCTACAATACAGTGAGATCCATTTCTATCTCTCTCTATCTATCCTCTCTCAATCACACACACTCGGTGACGATAGGGTGGTGGTGGCTCTTCGAGATCTAGTGGCCTAGATCTAGAGGCTGCAGATAGTGGCATGGGCACGGCGGCGGCGGTGTGGGCTCGGTGGGTAGCGGCGGCAGCATGGGTGGGCTCAGTGGGCAGCGGTAGCGGTACTGGTTCAGTGGATAGCGGTGGCATAGGCTCGCTGGGCTCTAGGCTCCCTGGGCCGGGCGTTTTAAAAACAATGCTATTTTCATTTCCAGAGGTGTGTGTTAGAGCAACTCCAAGAAATACCTTAAAAGTTAACCCTCAAAACTTATTATTGGTGGCTCTCTTAAATCAGTTGGATCCCAAAATTAGTTTGGTCCACAGCAACTCCCTAATACTTTGCCCCAATACTGACACGTCATTAGTTAGTTGGATCAGAGATTGGATTAGTTGGATCATGAGACTTTCCGTCGGCTCGTTGCTTCGTGTTTGTACGGTGGTGACTTCTCCCAACCTTTCCTTCAGCACACGTACGTGGGCACACAACTCCTAGAGTGCAGAGCCCTCTCGGAGATGCTCTTAGACCTACCTGCGTAAATGTTTATTCAGAGTATCTCCAAGAGTCTTTGTAAATCTCAATCTCTAAATTATCATTTGGATAGTGATTTGCATAAAAATCGCTTTATATATATTTTCACTCTCCAACAGTTTTTCTCTATATCTCAAGCATACTTTAGAGAGTCATTCTCGTCTTCTATATTTGGCTAGCGAAAAATTCGGAATATAAGATGGCTATATTTATATTACCATTTAAAAAGCTGTTGGAGAGTGGTTTTCACTAAAATTTCTATTCCTATGATTTAGAAATGATATGGAGAGTCTCTTAAAGATGCTCTTACAGTGTTATAGGCGGTGGTGGTGTCCACCTTCGGAAACTGTATCTGATGATTTCTATTAATCTCTACTGAAGTAGTGGTTTACAATTTTTAAGATATGATCTCGGGAGGTAGAACGATTATCAATGCAGTATTTTATTAAAGAAAAAGTCTACATAACCCCCTAGCGTGTTGAAGGTGGTCTACATATCCCCTAAACTATAAAATCAGGTATTGCACATATTAAACTTTGTGAAATCGGACAAATAACCCCTGGGTGGTATTGGGAGATGGTTTTGCTGATCTGGCAACCCACGATGGCTGGTTTTGATGACATCATCCAGATCCACCTACAGCCTGGATGAGGGCACTCCCCACGCCATCGCTGGCTCGCGCCCGCGCCGCACGATGGCTGGTTTTGATGACATGCCATCGCTGGCTCGCGCCGCCGCGCTCGCGTCCGTGCCGCACTCGCGCCGACTTCCTCCATCCCGCCGCGGCCACCACCGTGCTCCATGGCCAGCCTTTGACTGCTCTCGTTCACCATTGCGATGCTAGACTAGAGCCCTCACTGAAGGTCGTAGACGGTGGAATCGGCGGCGAACCTCTCGATCTCCTGGATTGCTTGCGGACGCGCGGGTCGTGCGGCCGTGTGCTTGTGCCCTCGCAGTCCACGTAGAGCCCGTGTGCGAGGACGTCCCGGTGGTTTTTCTGGTCACCGGTCTCCATTGCCGCCGAGCCGAGCTCGCGACTTGCCGCGCCTTCTCTGCTCCCGGCCTTCCTTCTCCTTGCCTCGTTTCGACTCCGTGCTAATGGCCCACGCCTCACATTTGTACAGTTTGGACAGTGGGGGTGCCGTTCGCCGGGAACGCCGTTGTCCGCTGTCGCCGCGAACCGCAGTCTGCTGAGCACGCGGGTGACCACCTCCGAACCTTCGCACAACTAGCCGCAAGAACCGGACAACAGGAGATCATGCAACGCCTAAACTAATGCATCTACATTCTGATTATCTGAGATAACAAACCATGCACGGCCACACCTTGCAAGCTTCATGCATCCATGCAAATCCCTTAGACCTCGACGTGCGCCAACCCGGCCATAACGAATTCATGGCCGCGAGCGAGCGTCGGGAGGCATGGCATCCACGAGATGACAGCAAGCGCGAGCGACGGGGACACGGCTGTGCGTGCGCGCCGCTGCCGGTGCTGTGGCGGCGACGAGCGCGGTAGCGAGTGTTAGGACAAGGTCATGAGCCGCGGAGGCTAGGGTCCACGACGACGGTAAAGAACTAACAGCTTTTTAAGTCTCATGGGCAGCATGCAGGGAAAGAAGACGGAGAACTCCGCTCGGCCGGTTGCTCCGGGCGAAGGCCAGAAGGCTACGGCAAAGGCTCCGCCGACATAGGCGAAGGCTCCACCAACATATATAGGCGGAGGCTATGGTCCGAGTGACGATAACGGAGGTCCCGTCGAAGGCGCCCCGGGCGGAGGCACGCCGAGCTTAGGAAAGCTCCCGCTCGATGGTGGCGCCGGCCCATGGGCCGATGGTGGGCCGTCGGCAGTGACCCGACAAGCAAGGGCGGTTGAAGAAGAAGGCACCCGAAGTACCCCTAGCGGTTTGTATTAACATAGGAATATCCCGAGGATGTACCGTAACCGACAAGGGGTAGAATTATAAAGAGTACCTTTAGTAAACAGTGCCCTATAAAAGAATGACTCAAACTATGTAAGAAGGAGAGCTGGCGAATACATTTATGAAACCTCAATTGAACTGGGACCCACCTTCCACGCCACTTACCTTCGCCCAGAGCCCTCGATTGGGCGAAGGCTTCATCGTATCCCATCTGCTGGAAGTCCTCTGGTTTTCCAATAGCGAGCGCAAGGAGTCTGGCTGCACTAATATATTTCATCCTTGGCTAACTTCACCCAGCCAAAGGTGACCCATCTAGGCGGACAGGTGGGCCTTGATGCCACATGGTTAAAGCTAGCCAGCATGAATCGACACATAAGCAAAACCACCCTCAAATACCATCTCAGGGGTTTTTTGTCTGGTTTTCTAAAGTTTATTATGCAAAATACCTGGTTTTATAGTCCAGGGGTTATGTAGACCACCTTAGATACCTCAGGGGATTATGTAGACTTTTTCTATTTTATTAATGCAACAACTGCAGACCTTCATCTAAAACTTCTTTTTCCACACCAACAACTGCAGTCTTTTATCAATGCATGCAGAAACACCATGATCAGAATGTGTTGGTTCAGAGACATCCTCCTTCGGTTCTAAATTATAAAATCTTTTAGCTTTTTTAGATTTATATTTTTTTTGACATACCTAGATATATTTTATGTCTATAGATATATATAGTAAAAACTATTTAAATCTAAAAATAACAAAATGTGTTATAATTTGGGACGAAAGGAAGTAGTTCATAGATGTGACTCTCGGAGCCAGACCCGGCATGATGCGGACGCCGGCGTAGACTCCGAACTGGGCACGTAACATGCAGATAGATGCAGGCAAGGTGAGGGAGTCCGATAGAGTTGGAGTCGGATCGGAGCTGTCCACGGTACGGTGTGCAGAGACCCGGCCCAGCCCGGCCTATATATATCTCGATCAAAGGACCCTGTTGTCGACGCAAATTTTTCGTTCTCACGCACGCACGGCAGTAGCCGCTCGAACACCCGGTATACGTACGCAGGGTCGAGCACATGGAGGCCTCGACGGTGTGTGGAGGGCACCACGAGAGGGCATTGGAGCTGCAGCAGGAGGAGGAGGCGACGTTGGTGTCCAAGAGCATCTACCTCGGCCAGAATTCCAGGGTCGAGCGCACGGAGGCCTCGACAGTGCCTGGAGGGCGCCACAAGAAGAGGGCGTTGGAGCTGCACCACCTGCAGGAGGAGGACGAGGACGACGATGACGAGTACTGGGAGGAGAAGGAGGCGACGTTCGTGGCGGGAGCGGATGGAGCCTACACAAATTTGGAAATGCCCAAGAGGATCCACCTCGGCTACAACGTGGGTGTGAGCTCGGCTCGTACACGCGCCTTGGAAGCCGAGGAGGAACGCGATGTTGCCTTGCGCCGGCGCCACAGAAGCGAAGCCGCCGCCATGATGCGGGACATGTACGCCAAGGCCATGGCCAAGGCTGCAGCTGCCCGGCCCGCGCACATAGATGTATACCGCCAGTAGTGGTTTATCTATCTATGCTTACTATTACATCTAGTAGTTCCTTTAATAATTATTAGGGGCTATTGCGTTTCTACCCTTACTTTAATCCCCAATTGTAATTTTACCCTCGCTTTTTGCCATGTTGCATTTTTACCCTCGCTTTGTAAAAACGAACACTCAGTCTACCC
>PUID01061844.1:0-11512 GCA_002993905.1 Miscanthus sacchariflorus
GGCAACTCCGGCAGCCAAGGTGGAGAAGGATCTTGTCAAGGAGATCTCCGTTGATGGGGGCATGGTGCAACCATGGGAGCCCCGCTCGGTTAAAAACATTTCATCTAAAATATGATTTTTTCTATATATGCACCAGATTAAAAGTGTAGCATACATTTTCCTAGGTTTTGTTTGTCACAATTTATGTGAATTCCCTGCACATATTTATTTTTTTGCTATATTAGTAATTCTTTTATGGGGGGACATTAAATAATTTATAGGGGCTTTTGATTGTATTGTTGTGGGAGTATATCTCAATAAAAGAAAAACATTCATTCTTGGCCACGGTCATCTTGGGTCGACGGCCTATGGCGCCTGCTCGGCCTCGACCACCACGCGCATCTCCATGGGGAAGCCATCTGCCTCGAGGGCATGCACCGCCTCGTGGCTGATGACAATGCCGCGCACCTCATGCAGCGTAGTAGGCACTCCCCATGTGCAGCCTTATCTCCCCGTATCATTCGGTGATGGTGTCTTGGTTCAGGTGGCACGGGTGTTGTCTCCTGCACCGGGCGCATAGGATGTGGCCACAGTAGTAGCGGCGCACGCAGATCGCAAATACAGAGGCGGGGACACAGTGCCAAAAATGTGGTCATGGAGTGGACATTGATGAAGTCGATCCGATTGCGGTGGTTTACCGCGCCCTGTGCGACTACTGCTGAGATCGAGATCGTACATGTCGGCGACGGCGGCACATTTTTGGAGGGTGCAGCTCCTTGGCCACTAGCACAGCTGCTAGTGCCTCCACTTGCTCGCACCGCTACCAGAGTTGAGCACATGGAATGTGTTGCTCGTGGCGGCGTGGTGGCCACAATATTCTCCGGCCTTGCCGCCATCGACAACAACGACAACGACGGCATTCTGGAAAGTTCACACATTCCACGTGTGTGCCACCTCGCTGTCAATGATGAGGGTGAAGCGGTCGAGGGCGTGTGTGCCACCTCTTGGCAGACGACGAGATGCAGGCCCCAGCATCATTTGCAGCGACATGAGCATCGGTTGTTTAAAACCATTTGTGGTAAAATATGATTTTTCTATGTATGCACCCGATTAAAAGTGTGGGATACATTTTTGTTGGTTTGGTATGTCTTAATTTATGTGAATTCCCTGCATATATATTTTTTTTGCTAAATTAGTAACTTCTTTTATGGGGGGACATTAAATAATTTTTATGGGATTTGGATTGTATTATTGTGGGAGCTAGTATATCTCCATACTAGAAAAACGTTTATTGCCCAGAGAAATCAGATTTTATTTTGAAACTGGGAAAAGTCTAAATAACACCTTGACGTCTTGTGAGTTGCCTACTTAAGTGCCCAACATACAAAAGCATGATTTCAACACATTAAACTTTTCCATACCAGTCATTTTACCCCGGGCAACTTCTGCTAACCGGTTTTGTGTACGTGGAGAGCTGTGCTGGCATTCTTGGCCATGCCCGTCTTGGTCCACCGGCCTATAGCACGCACTGCCCCAACCACCTCACTCACCTCCGCGAGGAAGCCATCCGCCTCGAGGGCGTGCGCCACCTCGTGGCCGACATTGATGTCGCACATCCTTGAAGGCACTCCTATAGTCTGAAGCCTTATCTCCCGATAGCATTTGGCAATGGTGACTCGCCTTAGGTGGTGCGGGATGTTGTCTCCGGCACCGCAAAGGATGTGGCCACAGTATCGCGGATAGGGTGGTTGGGAGACCGTGCCAGAACTTTGCTGAATGTTACACTACTGGTGACAGAGTGGAGGTGGATGAAGTCAATTCGGTGGCAGCAGTTGTGGCCGCTGTAATCTGAAGTGATCTCACGTTTGGTGGTTTGTCGCACCCTGTGCCGCTACTGCCGAGACCGAGATCATACCTGCTGGCTATGTCAGCACCACTTTGGAGAGTGACAACTTCCTAGCCACAAACGCAGCTGCTACTGCCGGCACTTCCTCCCACCGGCACCACGGAGGCACATTACGACGTACTCCGGATTTCCCCCTGGGGGAACTAGCGGATGGAGAGACAACCAGGGGCTGTCCACGTGGACATGCACGCATAGCACTGTGCTCATGGCGGGCGGTTATTCCATCCAGCTGAGTGCAGGAGCAGCTGCAGCGCATTCTTCCCATGTTGTCCACCGGGAACACATGTCACCATTGTGTTCGTGAAAGCAACGCCGGTGTTGGCTGGGTAGCCGTAGCCGGGGATGGCGCATGACATCAGCAAAGGCAACACGGTGACTTGTGGAGGCCGCACATATGCCCAGTGGCTGCATGCGGCATGCCCATGCCCCTTGGCACCACTGCTAGAGTTGAGCACGTGGAATGTGTTGCTCGCGGTGGCAGTGGCATCCACAATGTTCCACTTTGTAAAAAACTGAAATAGCTGCTAGGGCCCCGTACAGACGTCGTACCAACGCGTGTCCATGAGATCAATTGAAAGACGTGCACTCCCAACACGTGTCTATAGTAATTTGCCGACCAGAGTCACCTGTCCTCAGGTGTTGGAGTTGTCCTAAATTGCCAAGATGGACAGATTGTGGATCATACGCATCTGCCCACGCCAGGGACACTAGCTGGGCGCTGAGATGTTAGCAACCAGTTTCCTCTGATCGTCATCAAGAAGACTGTATGCCACACCTAACTTCTTGAGATTCGGCGCGACAATTTTGAGCTGCTGCAGGCTCCTAGTCGAACAGCTTTATTTTTAGGAGATACTTGGAGTGGACGGAGAGATTGTCCAGCCCGTCGGATTCGAGGACGCTGAGCTTCTGCAAGCACGGGCATCGTGTTTCGGAGACAGCGTTGCTGAGGTTGCACGGGCTGTGGAATCAAACGCGGTAAGGGAGAGGTTTGTGAGCTTGTCGAAGACGTCCTAGGGAGGGAAGGCGAGGCCTTGATACCGTAGCTTGAGCTGAATCTTGGTGGCTTTCTTGGAGCAAGGCAGCTTAATGAGGCCTCTCTCCCTGGCCCCCTCCACCTCCTCCTCGTCGTCATCATCATCGTCGGCGGCAGCGCTCTTCGGAACCACGTTGCGGTAGAGAAGATCACCGACCAGGCAGCGCGTGGCAGTGGGAAGCCAAGCATTGACATCGTGGTTCAGAGACAGCATTGCCAACATCGACGCTGACGAAGACGACATCCTAGCAAGTTCACGTACGACAAAAACATTTGTTAGTGCCAGCACTTTGCTTCTCGCTATCACATGTGCCACCTCGTGGTTCACAATGATACAAGCCCCAACAACATGGCCACAACATGTCCATCACAATTTGCAACGACATGAGCATCGGTTCGTAAAAACAATTGTGGTAAAATATGAATTTTCAATGTATGCACGTGATTAAAAATGTGGGATACATTTTTCTAGGTTTGGTATGTCATCATTTATGTGAATTCCCTACATATATTTATTTTTTTGCTAAGTTACTAACTTCTTTTATGGGGGGACATGAAATGATTATTTGGGGCTTTGGTTTGTATTATTTTGGGAGTATACCTCAATACAAGAAAACCATTTGTTGTGGAAAGAAATCAGATTTGGTTTTGAAAATGATAGGTCTTTCTCCATTGTGTTTGGCCACCACTTTCTACCACTCAATTGTAAATGTAACCATCTTTGTCATATTTGCCCACATAGTCAACACTCAGTTCGACAGCACACTACATCCTTGGCACATCACTTACTTTATACCGACCGCCCTACCCACTATGGAGATCTACAATTGGGATAGTTGTGATGCATCGCGCCATCACAAGAACTACATCCACCTGTGATATCATTGCATATAATTTAATATATAGGCCAAACATGGAACTTTTAAAAACATAACTTATAGAAACTCTTATGTGGTTTGGACCACAACTAAAACTTACTACATAGAACCATACAAGAGAGGAAGTTCACAACTCTAAATATCTCATCGCCATCGGTTCAAAAGTAGATAATAATCTCATCACCGTCGGTTTCAAATCGACTTTGTAAATGAAGGTCACCTTGTCTCATAAGACAAACGGGATTTAATAGCTATAAAAAACAAAAAAAATTCCAGCTATTGGCATGCCGAGCCTACTTCTAGCCCACCATCGTGGCCCCTGCCACATCTGGGAGAGGGAGAGTGGGTGAGCGATATTTGCGCTTCTAGGTCTGAGAGACGAAGAGAGAATGAGGGAGATAGAGGGGAGGGACACACCCATGCATGGTCGGGGTAGGATGCCCACTGTGGTGCTTGGACCCCACAATCAGCCAAAGTGATGTGAAGTATGGCGAGGGTGCAAGAGTCGCTAGTATTTTTTGGGTAATGTCTTTCTTATGGGTGTGCAGGTGTTTAATGCCCCGCACGCTGATGCCTCACATGCACCCGCGCACTCTCCCGCCCATGCCAGCTCTCTCTCTCTCTCTCTCTCTCTCTCTCTCTCTCTCTCTCTCTCGCCGGTGTTCGACAACCTCCTCCCTACACCCGCGCCCCACCACCTCCTCGTGCCGAGCTCCTCCCTCCATCCGAGCCGGCCATGGCGGATCCGGTGGATCCGGCGATGGCCATGGGGGATCCGACAATGTAGACCTCCTCCTCCTCATCCTTGTCCTCATCTTCCCCAACCTCGGCGGGCTTAGAAAAGAAGGTTTGGGGGGAGGAAGGCTGGCCAGGTGGTTGGGTTGGTTGGATGGCAGTTAGGGGCCTTGGTGGCGGTGGAGGTGGCTGGGTCAGATCGGGATGGGAGAGCTCCGGTGGGAGCGAGCTCCAGCAAGAGGGGGAGACGGCTGCCGTAGGTGTGCTAGGGCTTGGCCGGCGGTGGGGGCGAGGATGAGGTACCGGTGTGGAGGAAGAACAGGGAGGGGGGGCACGCGGGCGAAGGTTGAAGATGGCAGTACGTGCAGCCTAACGCACACGGTCGTTTTTTAGCAGTGTCGGTGTGAGTTGTTTGGTGGCGTGTTGGAGACACCTTTTGTATAAAAGTAGTAACGAGTGAACTTTTTCTAGTTAGTGTGGCCTGAGGTGTTAGTTGATATAGAAAGTAGTAGAAGTCGACCTTTTTTTGTTTCATTATGGCTAGATGTGTCATGAGGTGGCGCGTTGGTACATAAAGGATTAGCAAGTGAACATCTTTTTGTGTTGATATGGCTTAGCGGGTTGGTATCAAAAGTAGTAGCAAGCACGTGATTAAAAGTGTGGTATACATTTTTCTAGGTTTTATATCTCAATAGAAGAAAAATATTTTTTGCCAGAAGAAATTCGATGTGGTTTTGAAAATTGAAAATCTTTCTCCATTCTGTGTGGCCTCCTCTTTCTACCACTCGATAGTCAATGTAACCATCTTCATCGTAGTTGCCCCCTGTGCTCTCCCAAATCTCTTTAATAAAAAACCAGTGTCAACGTAATGGAAACTAGAATCAATGGGCCCTCATCAATCGGTGATTTCCTCTACCACCGGCGCTATGTATTATCATGTATGTATGTAAATATGGAACAACCTACCTGGCCGCTCGAAATGCGCGCGCGACAGGGGCATTTGTGGCCATCCTCGCTCGCGCAGTACATACAGAACTGTTCTTTGTGGGCATGGCTACGCTGTATTCTTGATTTCGACTTTAATTTGACTGAAGGATTGAATTACAGTAACTTCTCCCAAGCAGTCGTACAGAACTGCTGGCTTTTCTTTTCCGACAAAACTGAATTGACTGAAGATTGTTGAGGTTGCGAGATCAGATTGTGCGCCCAGCCCTGAATGCCCTATGTATTGGAGTATCATGTAGACATATACATGTATATATCGAAAAACCTGCCTGGCTGCTCAATCGAAATCCTATAGCACTCCCAGCCTCGAATTCCCGATCTCCACTCCACCATCCACCGCGCCACCATCCGTCTCGCGCGCCGCGCCATGGCCATGTGAATGGTCACTAGGGCCAAGAAGAGGAGACTGGAGGAGCAACAACGCCTCACCGACAGGATCAGCAACCTCCCCGATGGCGTCCTCGGCGACATCGTCTCCCTTCTCCCCACCTACTTCTGACCCTTGTGTGATTGTTGAAAACCTGAGATGCAGCTTCATCAACCCTTTTCTATGGAAATTATTGTGACCATGTCCTGGTCTATTTGGATGATCCATAATGACGTGATCTTCAGAGGCATCCCTCACTCTATTCTTCGCTGTAAAGAAGTTTTCAGGAAGGAATTTGCCCTAGTTAAGCTTCGGGCAAAGGCTGCTCTTCACCCAAGAATAGATTTATGGCTAGAAGTATTTGTATAATTCTTCTTATTTTCTTCCACACCTTTTTTGTTTCTTGATCCTTTTTTTGTAAGACTGTTCTTTTTTTAATAAATAAATTCCAGTAGGGGATCAAACCCCTCCTGTTTCAACAAAAAAAAAAAGACGGCGCCCATTCGCAGATCTTCTCCTACCGCTGGCTCCACATCTGGCGCTCCGCTCCTCTCAACATCGACGTCAATCTCCATGACCCCAAATGGCGCATCCCCGTCGACCAGATCTCACGCGTGCTCTCGGTGCACCCGGTGGGCCCCGGGCGCCGCTTATCGATCTGCAAGGCCTGCCTCACCTGCCTCTGCACCGACAGGCGCACTGCTATGCTGGACGGCTGGCTCCGGTCACCGGCCCTGAAGAACCTTCAGGAGCTCGAGTTCGGCTTGAACAACGGATATTATGGCTGGACGTCTCCGCGGCTTCAGCTGGCACAGCTGCCGGCGTCAATATACCGCTTCTCGTCCTCCCTTCATGTTGCTAGTCTCAGTAGCTTCACTTTGCCAGATGGAAACAATACCTGGGCGCTCCGCTTGCCAGTTCTCGAGCAGATGAACCTTTTGGATGCCAAAATATCAGATGGCGCTCTGCATGCCTTGCTCGACGGCTGCACTGTCCTACAGATCGAGCCTGCTGCTACCTGACAACTATGGCTTCCGTCAACTGCAAATCGTGTCCCCTAGCCTCCGAAGCATCGGTGTGCGAACTTGTTTCAGATTTCCCGTCTGCTTACAACGGTTTATCGTTGCAGACACGCCATGTTTGGAAAGATTACTTATTTTCAAAGGAATATTTACGGACATCTCGGTAATCTCTGCGCCAAGATTGCGTATTTTGGGAAACTGTTTGATAACACTCCCTGGCATGAGTTTTCGCAACACAGTTTTTCAAGTATGGGCATCATTAGTTCTCACTTTAGCCAGCCTTCATGAGGGATCCTTATCCTTTGCTTTATCATGATGTGTTAATTCTACCCTTAATTCAGGAATCAACTGCTATGAGCATGATGAATGCGGTACCCAGTGTGAAGGTTCTAGCTTTATCTTAGGTCCGCCTTTCCTAGGATGCAGTTATTGACACAGTGAAGCTCTTTCCCCACTTGGAGAAGCTGTACATCAAGGTGACTCCCTGTACGAGAGTGTGCATCTGCGGTTTTTGTCACTATTACATTGATGACATGATTGTTCCAAAGTTAGGTTAACCATTGACACTACTTATATGTTCACTTTGCTTTCTTAGGCAACAAGTGTTTATCTGGAAAATATGTCGTATCGTTACCGAAAACTCATTGGCACCCTTGACATCTGTCTGAGGAAAATTGTGTTGGCAAACTATCAAGGAAGGAAGTCACATATTAACTTAGCCATGTTATTTGTAGCAAATGTGAGAGCGTTATAGTCAATGACGTTTCAGCTAGGAGCTATGAACGTTAGCGAAGCATGGATTGCAGGAGAACGAAGGCTTCTCCATATCAAAAAGAGAGCTTCGAGGGCTGCACGGTTCACTTTCGTACCCCGTAAAATATTGATTGGGTCACTTGACCTTTTGCATGTTGAGAAAGTACATGATCTATCAATCGATCCATTTGATGGGTTTCATTCGTACGTCTAATGGCACCACTGATAGGCATTTAATTTTCAGGTGGGATGAACCGACAAAGATCTAGTGACATTTAGTCGTTTTGTACTGTGCTGACATTGGTTATCATTTTTCCTCAAATCTTGTAATTTGTCAACCAATTTGGTCCTATATTTCATTTTATAGAGGAGAGCTAGCTCTTGAGATGTCCCTTGTTATTTTTCAACCTAGCTGCTATAGGAATGATTGCAAATCATATATATCCCACCAAATAATATATTGTTGTTTCCCCGTATAAAGGAAACCTCTTTGGTAAAGCCATGAGGCCATGCTAATATTATGTCAGAAGACACTCCTGTTCCATGCATAGTACCAACTTGAACGCTCTTGGAACTTGGTGATAATCAATGTAATATATAGTTCTCATTTTATTTTCTGCATTCTCCTTTGACTCTACCTCTGCCTAACTAATCATTGACCTTGTTTGTATCTTAGGCACCACTCTGCTTTCTTGTTTCTTTCTTTTTTTTTGCAGTTTTCTTCTTGGTATATGTACTGCAGTGCTTAAGAATATCAAGATACTCCCATGACTGTAAGTTTAAACCTTTTTTCACAAAAGTTTAAGCGCTTAACATCTTAGATCACAGAAAAATATGCATAGGAATTCTTTCATTTGTTATGCATGCTATACGAATGGATGAGATTGGTCCCTCAACGATATTAAACTTTGATGATTGCAGCCAAGGTATATTGTGTTTTTTTGTAAGCAGGTTGGACCTGCATTTCTGTTCCTGAACTTCAACTTGCAATGGAAGTGAAAAATAAAAGTGTTGCTCTCGATTTGTAAGAAGCAAATTAGCATCTGAATTCAGAATACTATCAACCGCTACATTATTTCTACCTATTTTAGTTTGGTTCAACATCTTGGGGCTTGAATTTTGGTTGCATAAGCTGAAACTTGTTGCTTTCTGATGCCTCAATCCTTTGCTGACAATCACAATCTTCTAAACACCCAAATAAAAACCATAGCTTCTACATATTTGTCAATCTTTAATTAATATAATATAATGCCTTTGGGGACAAGATCATTGCATGGCTTCACCATTCATCTAGAGGTGTTTCTTATCCACAAGCAAACCACATCGCCATCAAAGAATAACATGTCATATGACTATATGAGTTTCCACCGCAATACAACATTTTCTTCACCTATCCATCTTGATTTCAGCTATATATATGTAGCAGTATGATTTATTCTACTCGGCATATACCACTACTATTGAAACTGTTTTCGAAGGCAGTCCTTTTAGATTTTGAGGTCACCCTTTAGTCCCGGTTGGTGTTACCAACCGGGAGTAAAGGTTGGAGGATTTTTAGTCCCGGTTGGTGGCTCCAACCGGGAGTAAAGGTCCACCTTTAGTCCCGGTTGGTATCTCCAACCGGGACTAAAGGTCCCCTGCCACTGTGCCGAGCGCATTAGCCGTTGGGCAGGGACCTTTAGTCCCAGTTGGTGTCTCCAACCGGGACTAAAGGTCTCTCTAGTCCCGGGCGCAAAAAATGCCGGGACTAGAGTTCATTTTAACCTCGGATGAAAGGTCTGTTCTCTACTAGTGACGGCTCCACCTCTGACAAACTGTCACGGTTACTAGGCCATTTTTGGAAGCAGGCATCTTAAGATGTCCACCTCCATTAATCATTAACAAAGGTGGCAGTCAAAGACGTGTGCCTCCATTAACTTTTAACAGAGGCTGGTCTATGACTTGTTAAGTTCAATTTACATATATGACACTAAAAGCCACAAGTATTATGAAGTATATTTTATCAATATAAAAATTATGGGACCTAGAAACAGTCTTGGTGACTTTAACAAAGGCTGTCTATGACTTGTTAAGTTCAATTTACATAAACGACACTGAAATCCATAAATATTATGAAAATATTTAATCAATATAAAAATTATGGGGCCTAGAAACAGTCTCCGTAAAAATGTCACAACTATCACTATATACAGTGACGTGCATAAATAACCGACTTTCTTTATGTGATGGTTAGCATGGCTATTTGTTATTTTTAAAATGTAGAAACTAGCTTTACTAATAAATAAATTTTCAGCTTTTACTACTACAAAATGATTTGAGGTGATATACCATTTCATTTACAGAGACGGTAAAAAAATGTTGAAACATGCAGCCATGAAAAAGGGAAAAAAAGAAAAAGAAGTTCAAAATTGTATGCTTTCTAAGCAAAATATAACCCAAACTCAAATTATAACTCAAGAACCACCTTTCAATCCAACTTCCGAGGAGCTATTTTCACTAGTACAAAGACACTAGCGGTCAAAATACAATGGTTTCGACCAAGGGTGTGAAAAGGCCAGAAATGGTCCATTCTCACTAGTGGCACTATGGTTTACTGTTACATAGTGAATATTATGTTTTTATAGACTTGGGTAATGTTGAGAAATAAAATATACCAATATATTTTCATTAGGAAATGTCAGATTCTATTCCATTCATGGAGTGCGAAGGACGCACCTTGAGAGCTCTTGGATTCAACCATGCTCAATTAGCAATGTTCCTACAGACACTCAATAGGTTTCTTACTGATATGTCTCATGAACATGTATAGGCATAGCCATCTAAGACAAGAGATCGATCGTCGTTCAAAATGCAAGGTTATCCGCAGCAGCCATGGCCGCAGCTCCACCCCAGAAAAATGACCTTCTCCGGCCTGCTCAGGAACTCAAGACGACGATTGTGTACGAGCGCAACATCGTGCGGGAAGTACGTACAAGCTTGCTCACGTTTGTTGTCCCTTTTTCGATTGCATTAGGTGGTCCGCCGTTGATCTATTATGACTTATGAGGAGTATAATAACTTTTTTCTCTCGACGCCTGCTTGCAGATTAGGGTTCTAGACGCGAAGATTGGTAAACTCGAGCTCCAGCTCAACAGTGAGCAGGAAAAGATCTCCTCCTGCGCAGGCTTGCTGGAGGAGATCATCTCCAAGCCACAAGGCTCACTGTGTTCTTCGGTGCGGGAAGAGCGAGACAGGGCCCGCGCCAAGAGAGATAGGGCATACCAGAAGCTCCAGCGCCAGCAGCTGGAGATGGAGATCCACGACCACAACGGTCAGGGCGGCGCCCCTAATCCTCCTACCGGCGCCGTCAGTGCCGGCGCTAGCAACTATCGCATCAGCAAGGAGCTCGGCGCGGCTAGCTAGCTTAGAATTAATTGCGCTGTATCTGTATGCGAGCTAGTTGAGTAATTTATTCGACTATACAACATGCAAATACGATGATCCTATTGTTTTTGTGTAGAGGTTTACATGTTATGTACATTGTGTGATAAAGCAAGTACATAGAATATGTGTCGGCATGTGTGTTTGTGTTTGTGTTTGTGTTTGTACGTGGGCGTGCATGCGTGCGTCTTTGTGTCTGTGTGTGCACATGTGTTGTGTGGGTGTGCACGCTAGTGCGTTGTGTAGGTGCGTCTGTGTGTCTGCGTGTGTGTGGTGGGGTGCATGTGTCGGCGTGTCTATGTGTGGGGGTGCGTGCACTAGTAGAGAACAGACCTTTGATCCTCGGCCAAAATGGGCTGTAGTCCCAGAATTTTTTGCCCCCAGGACTAGAAATACCTTTAGACCCGGTTGGAG
>PUID01061993.1:0-11432 GCA_002993905.1 Miscanthus sacchariflorus
GGAAAAGTGCTCGGAACCACCGAGCTCAGGATCTTTCCTCGATCTCTTGTTCGTCTATTCAAACTACTAAAGAGTCGGAACAGAGTATGTAAGCGGAATGGTTGTGTTTATTCAAGCTGTATTGCTCAAATGAACTTCACCGGTCAGGGGTGTGTGTTCGTAAGAGCTTACAATGGTGCCTTATATAGGCACGGGCCGAGCTCACATCGCGTTGCGAGTACGCAAAAGGCGATAGGCAACGTGGCCGACAGCTTCTAGTGGCTTGTGCGTGACGTAGCATCGCACCTTGCCGAAAGTAAAGTGGACGTGACGCAGCATCGTCCTTTTACACAACTTTAGGCACGCAGGCCTGAGAAAAGTAAAGATGCTCGCAGGCATCTGATACAAAGTAGTGGATGCGCAGATCCACCAACCGCACTAAGAGATGTTCCCTGTCACTAGTCTGGTAGTGCGCCAGCTAGGTATGGGTCCCTCATGCTCCGCTGCTTCAATCGTCATTGCTGACGTCTTGTAGATCTAGAGCATCCTCTGCATGTACCGACGATGTGGCCTCCGGTGTGCTTGCATAGCTTGGCCAGGAATCACATGGCCTCCACCTTCCTATGATATCTCCTCTGACATCATCTTCTCTGGCTGAGTCTTCTTCTTCATCTTCTTCAATTTTTGCTTTTAGCTTGAGGTCTCGAAGATCTCGGAGAGTTACTAGTGGTATAGCTGGTGATTTCCTGATGGCTTCTAGCTCGTTTCTGAGTCTCATGATTTCTACATCTGCAGCTTCGACCACTTCTGCTATTCGAGCTTCAATGTGTGCTTCAATAAGATCTGCCCAGTACCAACATTTGCAGTTGTTGCGGGCACACTTGTAGAATGGTCTCCTCGGATTTTGTGTTGTTCCGGAGACGAGCCTGATTGCGGGCTGCCTGCATGCACACATAAGATGATTAGTAGAGAAGGCCATGAGCACCTTCTCTTCAGCTAGCACCTTTTCAGCAATCTGTATTAGCTTTGGTGCTTGCGGGTGATCCTCTTGATATCTGATTTCTGAGAAGGCTCTTGCTAGAGTAATTAATTCTCTTCTTGGCTTCTCAGTCATCTGGCCTTTTAGCCTCGAAAGAAGATCTGCAAGAGTGTTGCTCTTGCCCTTGATGTGCTCAAATTTTATCTCTGGTCCTGCACCAGTGATGTAGTCCATGAACTGAATCCATCTGACTTCTGATGGTTTGTTGGATGTGCTCTTGTTGTAGTACTTGACAATGGCATCATTGTCAGTTCGGATGGTGATTTCTTTCTTATCAATATAATATAGTCTGAACTTCACCAGACTATTCATTACCCCATATATTTCTGCATCAATAGTGGATTTTGGTCTTGCAAATTTTCCACTTGCATATCTGCAGACTTGTTCAGTGCTTCTGGGGTCATCTCTTCCTTGCTTCCAGAGGCATACGCCTCCCCATCCATCCATAGAGCCATCTGTTTGAATCACAATGTAAGCATCCTCTGGGGGTATGCTTAATTTAGGGAGATTTTTTACCTTTTGCTTCATTTCGTGAATTATCTTCCAATCTTCCCTATTCAATTTCCTCTCTCCTTTGAAACTTGTTTTGGGATAAATGGGACCGAGGATTTTTCCCATATCCTTTATATGACCTCTGGCATAGTTAAGAGTGGCCAACCATGCCTTTAGACCCTTTTGTGTAGCTATTTCCTCATCCCTGAAATCAGCTATTTTTGTCACAATATGTGGTTGCAGGTCTATTGTTGAATTTCCAATGGTGCTTCCTAAGAAGTCCACCACCTTGACACCAATCTTCATTTTTGTAGGGCTAAGGATTAACCCATTCCGTTTGCAAATATCTAGCATGATCCTTAGATGCTTGACATGGTCTTCTTTAGAGTTTGAGAATACCAATATATCATCAATATAGACTGCAATGAACTTCTCAGTTCCCTTGAAGCAAGCATCCATCTTTCTCTGAAATACTGCTGGTGCATTTTTCAATCCAAATGGCATTACTAGCCATTCATAGAGCTGGTTGTTAATCATAAAAGCCGTCCATTCAATGGATTCCTCCTCCATTGCCACTTGATGAAATCCAGACTTCAGATCAAACTTTGAAAAGATCTTGGCATTGCCCACACTCTTGATAAGTGCATTTATGCCTGGGAGTGAGTACTGATCCTTGAATGTGTTATCGTTCAACCTCTTGTAGTTGAACACCAGCCTTGATTTTCCTTTGGACTCTTTGCTTGTGATGGGATCAACAGTTGTTCCTGAGTTTACCAGAAAGGCATTAGTCCGATGTCTGCTCTTTGAAGGTCTTATTACCTTCCTTTTGAGGAGCTCATCCACATGCTTTGCTACTTCAGCTTTGTATTGTGGGGTCTGAGCAGTTACTGGTTTGTCCTCAATGTTGATATTGGGGTTGATAATATCGATTTTGCATTTCACCTTATTGTTCTCCCAATATTTCAAGCAGTCATCACCAATATATCCTTGAGCCTTCATGTCCTCAATTAATTTTTTATTTTCCATCATAAAGCTTCTGTTTACGAAGCTTTCCTCATTGCATGCTAGCATCATTTCTTCGGCTTCAGCACAATAGAATTATTGTGCTTGGATTGTGGTAACATTCTTGTAAATGGTCACTATCCTTCCTTCCAGACGAAGTCCTCCTGATAGCGACCGGATGAAATTGCAACCAATGATCATGTCCGTTGCATCACCCATCTCCAGATTTCCAACATAAGTAAGGGGCAGAAAGAATTGATGACCTTGGACAATTAGCTTGGTCTTCTCCCTTATTTGCTTGTCAATCATGGTTACGGAGTTTAATCCCGTAATCCGAGCTTTGAATTTAGATTCCTCATAAAAATTCTGGGAAATCCTTTTAATGTTGATACAGGACTTTGTTGCTCCCGTATCCAGTAGTGCTGCAAGTTGCACTCTTTCTCCTTCCTGATTTTCTAACTCCACTTTGAATCTATAGAGAGAATCTTTTCTTCCTGTGGCCATCATGGAGATCTCCTCTTCCTCAGCTTGCACTGCCTCTAACTCAGCAATTCTGAGCTCCTGCATATCTTCCGTTAAGTGCTTGATTTGCAATTTTAGTACTTCTTCATTGGACTGAGATGAGCTGGGCTTTTGCTTAGCCCTTTCTTGCTCATATAAGGCTTCATATAATTCTGCCTTATTCTTCCATAGCTCAATCTCATCTTTTACTTTCGAAGGAGTTTCCTCCACAATTATTGATTCATCTAGGACCTTCTCCTTGGTTTTTCTATGTTCAGCAATTTCATTGTTCAAGGCTTCAAGCAGAGCCTCCTTCTCCCTTTTGAGCTTGGCATTTTCTTGCAATAGATCTTTTACTATCATAGCATAATTAATACCAGACTTTGAAGTACTGGCTTCTTCTTTCTTAGGACTATTGATAGTAATCTTGTAGCAGAAATTAGAACATAAGTGGCAGACCGCCACTTTGCACTTGTTGCATATAATGTAAGAGCCTTTTGGTGCTTCAGTTAGGCATCTCTTACAAATTCTGCTCTTAGGTCTCTCATAATTCCAATCATGTTCACAATCAAATTGCTTCTTAGAGACCTGCATTTGATGCATGTATCCACCCTTAGGTCCTACCAGGTAGGGACCCTTTTCTTCATCAGATTCATCTGATTCTGCCATGAAGGTGAATTCCTCCTTGTATTTGTCATTCCACTCTTTCCATGTATTGGGTAATTCTGGGAGAGGATCCTCTATACTTCCCAAATGAGCCTCATTTTCTTCATTTTCAGAGACACTGTAAATGTCTTCAATGTCTGACTCATCTTGCCCAACTGAAACAATATCCCAACCTTCTGGGATAGTTAATTCTGAGGCAATGTTTACACGGTCCTGCCTCTTCATGGGACTTCTGCAGTCCTTCATCAAATGATCAGGGGATCCACAAGTAAAGCACCTGCACCCCTTATTTCTTTTCTCAAGATATTTCTTCTTTTCAATTCTGACATGGCTGTGATGTGGCTTGCCTCTGTAGGTCTTTGTTCTTCTTGTGCCATATCTCTTGTATTTTCTTGCGGCCTGAGGATTCATAACTGGGAATCCCTTGCAGAAATTCAGCTTCTTCAACTGCCGCTGGTGATTGTTTTCTTCACAAATTTCTTCAAGATAATTATATGCAAATTCAATTCTTGCAGGCACATGAACATCCGTGCCTGGGTACTTCTTCTTAAAGGCTTCCTGAATTCTCTCTCCCAATTTGTCAGGAAATTTGAGAAAGAACTCATTAGACAATTCTGCACTGGCCCACATTCTTCCGGTTTGAGGGGCCAAATTCCAATATGCGACCATATATTTCATGAGGGCTTGGTATGAGACTTCATTGCATACCAAAGACTTGATTCTTTTATAGGCTGCATCTTGAATGCCAGTTGTTCCTTGCTTAGGAACTTCTCCCAATAAAATTCTTCTTATTTGGGACAGGTCATTTTGTGTCCCATTGCTGCCAGTTGCTTGTCCCTTCAATTCATCAAATTCTGTGGTGAACTTCATTCTCCATTGCTGGAATGCAATCTTCTCAGTTTCACCAAGCAGATTTTCAATTCTGAGGATTTTGTCCTCAGCTGTATCAAATGACTGGGTAGCCAGATAATTCAGAGTTATCGACTCCCATCTGTCAAAGATCTTCTGGTTCTTGCCTAATGATAAGACAAGAATTGCTCCTGAAGCATTCATTGCGGAAGGCAGATTGAACATCCCTGAGGGATCCTTCCATTTGCTTGAGCTTCCACCATAGTTGGACTGTTTTTTATCATTGTAGTCAGTCCATCCTTTTCTTTCAGATGCCGGGACATACCCTGGCATATTTCCATCCATGTCCATTCTAGCTGGACCAGTGACTCCTGAAGATGTACTCATCTTTACTTCTTGTTTCAAGAATTCTTCTAGTTCTTTGATTGCAGGGTATTCATTTTCATCATCAATCTTCATCAGGAATTCTGAAATGACACTTTCTGTGTCATCGATATCCTCGAAATTTTTAACCCCCACCACCTTCCGGGAGTTGTTATCCTGATGACAACTCAAGAATTCCTCGAGCTCAGCAATTAATGAATCAATGTTTGCTGGCTCCTCTTCTTGTTCAGATTCCCAATCAAATTCTTCAATATCAGCCATCATGGCTGCTTCATCTTCATCATTGAATTCCATAGGCTCCTTGGATGAGGATGCCTTGTAGTTGGAGAGTCTGTATGATGTTGAGCCATCATAATTGTGAGATTCATGTACCTCAGTTGGCTCCATCTGAACTTCAATCTTTGATGGCGTGATATTCCACTCGCCGCCTCTCAGCTTCTTTACTGACGCCTTTTGGACGTCAATGGCCTTGATACTCTTGGTCTTCAGATATGAGACCACTCCATCAATCTTGTATTTGAATCCAACATTTGATGTGTTGGATAATCTTGCAGTGATTATTCTTTCTAGGTGGAGATTAGCTTCTCCACTCCATCCTTCATAACCCTTGGTCTTAATTGCCAGTTGAATGCCTTGATAGAAATCCTTCAAGGTTAACATGAAATCCGGAAGCACATAGATGAGCTGTGCTCCTTTTGATAGATCAACCTCCATTGAGGCGATCGTTCTGGCGGGGTTCTCTCTGCAGTCTCGAAAAACTATGAAAACCAGTTTTCCAGACCAATTCTGATGTAGAGGCTGTATTCTGACTTGCATAGCCCCTAGATGGATATATCTATAGCCGGCTTGTTCCAGCTGCTCGAAGCTTTCTTCTCTGAGGAATGTCATATTTAGCTGACCATCGTCAACTATACAGACATCCTGGGAGGTCCTTCCCACAAACACCTTGTGATGGATTGTGTCTTCTCGTGGGGAGTAGATAACCTCAGCCGGGAAAGCCTTAGCTATTTTCTTGAGAGATTTCTCAAGCTCTGCTTCAGGGTCCATGACCATTTCTAGAGTCCTTTCAGAAGGACTACCTCCAAAGATTCTTGTTAAGGCCAGCGCCTTAGATGCAATTCTCTGGGCTTCCCCTGAGCGGCCATTGACGTCCAAAAGGCGTCAGTAAAGAAGCTGAGAGGCGGCGAGTGGAATATCACGCCATCAAAGATTGAAGTTCAGATGGAGCCAACTGAGGTACATGAATCTCACAATTATGATGGCTCAACATCATACAGACTCTCCAACTACAAGGCATCCTCATCCAAGGAGCCTATGGAATTCAATGATGAAGATGAAGCAGCCATGATGGCTGATATTGAAGAATTTGATTGGGAATCTGAACAAGAAGAGGAGCCAGCAAACATTGATTCATTAATTGCTGAGCTCGAGGAATTCTTGAGTTGTCATCAGGATAACAACTCCCGGAAGGTGGTGGGGGTTAAAAATTTCGAGGATATCGATGACACAGAAAGTGTCATTTCAGAATTCCTGATGAAGATTGATGATGAAAATGAATACCCTGCAATCAAAGAACTAGAAGAATTCTTGAAACAAGAAGTAAAGATGAGTACATCTTCAGGAGTCACTGGTCCAGCTAGAATGGACATGGATGGAAATATGCCAGGGTATGTCCCGGCATCTGAAAGAAAAGGATGGACTGACTACAATGATAAAAAACAGTCCAACTATGGTGGAAGCTCAAGCAAATGGAAGGATCCCTCAGGGATGTTCAATCTGCCTTCCGCAATGAATGCTTCAGGAGCAATTCTTGTCTTATCATTAGGCAAGAACCAGAAGATCTTTGACAGATGGGAGTCGATAACTCTGAATTATCTGGCTACCCAGTCATTTGATACAGCTGAGGACAAAATCCTCAGAATTGAAAATCTGCTTGGTGAAACTGAGAAGATTGCATTCCAGCAATGGAGAATGAAGTTCACCACAGAATTTGATGAATTGAAGGGACAAGCAACTGGCAGCAATGGGACACAAAATGACCTGTCCCAAATAAGAAGAATTTTATTGGGAGAAGTTCCTAAGCAAGGAACAACTGGCATTCAAGATGCAGCCTATAAAAGAATCAAGTCTTTGGTATGCAATGAAGTCTCATACCAAGCCCTCATGAAATATATGGTCGCATATTGGAATTTGGCCCCTCAAACCGGAAGAATGTGGGCCAGTGCAGAATTGTCTAATGAGTTCTTTCTCAAATTTCCTGACAAATTGGGAGAGAGAATTCAGGAAGCCTTTAAGAAGAAGTACCCAGGCACGGATGTTCATGTGCCTGCAAGAATTGAATTTGCATATAATTATCTTGAAGAAATTTGTGAAGAAAACAATCACCAGCGGCAGTTGAAGAAGCTGAATTTCTGCAAGGGATTCCCAGTTATGAATCCTCAGGCCGCAAGAAAATACAAGAGATATGGCACAAGAAGAACAAAGACCTACAGAGGCAAGCCACATCACAGCCATGTCAGAATTGAAAAGAAGAAATATCTTGAGAAAAGAAATAAGGGGTGCAGGTGCTTTACTTGTGGATCCCCTGATCATTTGATGAAGGACTGCAGAAGTCCCATGAAGAGGCAGGACCGTGTAAACATTGCCTCAGAATTAACTATCCCAGAAGGTTGGGATATTGTTTCAGTTGGGCAAGATGAGTCAGACATTGAAGACATTTACAGTGTCTCTGAAAATGAAGAAAATGAGGCTCATTTGGGAAGTATAGAGGATCCTCTCCCAGAATTACCCAATACATGGAAAGAGTGGAATGACAAATACAAGGAGGAATTCACCTTCATGGCAGAATCAGATGAATCTGATGAAGAAAAGGGTCCCTACCTGGTAGGACCTAAGGGTGGATACATGCATCAAATGCAGGTCTCTAAGAAGCAATTTGATTGTGAACATGATTGGAATTATGAGAGACCTAAGAGCAGAATTTGTAAGAGATGCCTAACTGAAGCACCAAAAGGCTCTTACATTATATGCAACAAGTGCAAAGTGGCGGTCTGCCACTTATGTTCTAATTTCTGCTACAAGATTACTATCAATAGTCCTAAGAAAGAAGAAGCCAGTACTTCAAAGTCTGGTATTAATTATGCTATGATAGTAAAAGATCTATTGCAAGAAAATGCCAAGCTCAAAAGGGAGAAGGAGGCTCTGCTTGAAGCCTTGAACAATGAAATTGCTGAACATAGAAAAACCAAGGAGAAGGTCCTAGATGAATCAATAATTGTGGAGGAAACTCCTTCGAAAGTAAAAGATGAGATTGAGCTATGGAAGAATAAGGCAGAATTATATGAAGCCTTATATGAGCAAGAAAGGGCTAAGCAAAAGCCCAGCTCATCTCAGTCCAATGAAGAAGTACTAAAATTGCAAATCAAGCACTTAACGGAAGATATGCAGGAGCTCAGAATTGCTGAGTTAGAGGCAGTGCAAGCTGAGGAAGAGGAGATCTCCATGATGGCCACAGGAAGAAAAGATTCTCTCTATAGATTCAAAGTGGAGTTAGAAAATCAGGAAGGAGAAAGAGTGCAACTTGCAGCACTACTGGATACGGGAGCAACAAAGTCCTGTATCAACATTAAAAGGATTTCCCAGAATTTTTATGAGGAATCTAAATTCAAAGCTCGGATTACGGGATTAAACTCCGTAACCATGATTGACAAGCAAATAAGGGAGAAGACCAAGCTAATTGTCCAAGGTCATCAATTCTTTCTGCCCCTTACTTATGTTGGAAATCTGGAGATGGGTGATGCAACGGACATGATCATTGGTTGCAATTTCATCCGGTCGCTATCAGGAGGACTTCGTCTGGAAGGAAGGATAGTGACCATTTACAAGAATGTTACCACAATCCAAGCACAATAATTCTATTGTGCTGAAGCCGAAGAAATGATGCTAGCATGCAATGAGGAAAGCTTCGTAAACAGAAGCTTTATGATGGAAAATAAAAAATTAATTGAGGACATGAAGGCTCAAGGATATATTGGTGATGACTGCTTGAAATATTGGGAGAACAATAAGGTGAAATGCAAAATCGATATTATCAACCCCAATATCAACATTGAGGACAAACCAGTAACTGCTCAGACCCCACAATACAAAGCTGAAGTAGCAAAGCATGTGGATGAGCTCCTCAAAAGGAAGGTAATAAGACCTTCAAAGAGCAGACATCGGACTAATGCCTTTCTGGTAAACTCAGGAACAACTGTTGATCCCATCACAAGCAAAGAGTCCAAAGGAAAATCAAGGCTGGTGTTCAACTACAAGAGGTTGAACGATAACACATTCAAGGATCAGTACTCACTCCCAGGCATAAATGCACTTATCAAGAGTGTGGGCAATGCCAAGATCTTTTCAAAGTTTGATCTGAAGTCTGGATTTCATCAAGTGGCAATGGAGGAGGAATCCATTGAATGGACGGCTTTTATGATTAACAACCAGCTCTATGAATGGCTAGTAATGCCATTTGGATTGAAAAATGCACCAGCAGTATTTCAGAGAAAGATGGATGCTTGCTTCAAGGGAACTGAGAAGTTCATTGCAGTCTATATTGATGATATATTGGTATTCTCAAACTCTAAAGAAGACCATGTCAAGCATCTAAGGATCATGCTAGATATTTGCAAACGGAATGGGTTAATCCTTAGCCCTACAAAAATGAAGATTGGTGTCAAGGTGGTGGACTTCTTAGGAAGCACCATTGGAAATTCAACAATAGACCTGCAACCACATATTGTGACAAAAATAGCTGATTTCAGGGATGAGGAAATAGCTACACAAAAGGGTCTAAAGGCATGGTTGGCCACTCTTAACTATGCCAGAGGTCATATAAAGGATATGGGAAAAATCCTCGGTCCCATTTATCCCAAAACAAGTTTCAAAGGAGAGAGGAAATTGAATAGGGAAGATTGGAAGATAATTCACGAAATGAAGCAAAAGGTAAAAAATCTCCCTAAATTAAGCATACCCCCAGAGGATGCTTACATTGTGATTCAAACAGATGGCTCTATGGATGGATGGGGAGGCGTATGCCTCTGGAAGCAAGGAAGAGATGACCCCAGAAGCACTGAACAAGTCTGCAGATATGCAAGTGGAAAATTTGCAAGACCAAAATCCACTATTGATGCAGAAATATATGGGGTAATGAATAGTCTGGTGAAGTTCAGACTATATTATATTGATAAGAAAGAAATCACCATCCGAACTGACAATGATGCCATTGTCAAGTACTACAACAAGAGCACATCCAACAAACCATCAGAAGTCAGATGGATTCAGTTCATGGACTACATCACTGGTGCAGGACCAGAGATAAAATTTGAGCACATCAAGGGCAAGAGCAACACTCTTGCAGATCTTCTTTCGAGGCTAAAAGGCCAGATGACTGAGAAGCCAAGAAGAGAATTAATTACTCTAGCAAGAGCCTTCTCAGAAATCAGATATCAAGAGGATCACCCGCAAGCACCAAAGCTAATACAGATTGCTGAAAAGGTGCTAGCTGAAGAGAAGGTGCTCATGGCCTTCTCTACTAATCATCTTATGTGTGCATGCAGGCAGCCCGCAATCAGGCTCGTCTCCGGAACAACACAAAATCCGAGGAGACCATTCTACAAGTGTGCCCGCAACAACTGCAAATGTTGGTACTGGGCAGATCTTATTGAAGCACACATTGAAGCTCGAATAGCAGAAGTGGTCGAAGCTGCAGATGTAGAAATCATGAGACTCAGAAACGAGCTAGAAGCCATCAGGAAATCACCAGCTATACCACTAGTAACTCTCCGAGATCTTCGAGACCTCAAGCTAAAAGCAAAAATTGAAGAAGATGAAGAAGAAGACTCAGCCAGAGAAGATGATGTCAGAGGAGATATCATAGGAAGGTGGAGGCCATGTGATTCCTGGCCAAGCTATGCAAGCACACCGGAGGCCACATCGTCGGTACATGCAGAGGATGCTCTAGATCTACAAGACGTCAGCAATGACGATTGAAGCAGCGGAGCATGAGGGACCCATACCTAGCTGGCGCACTACCAGACTAGTGACAGGGAACATCTCTTAGTGCGGTTGGTGGATCTGCGCATCCACTACTTTGTATCAGATGCCTGCGAGCATCTTTACTTTTCTCAGGCCTGCGTGCCTAAAGTTGTGTAAAAGGACGATGCTGCGTCACGTCCACTTTACTTTCGGCAAGGTGCGATGCTACGTCACGCACAAGCCACTAGAAGCTGTCGGCCACGTTGCCTATCGCCTTTTGCGTACTCGCAACGCGATGTGAGCTCGGCCCGTGCCTATATAAGGCACCATTGTAAGCTCTTACGAACACACACCCCTGACCGGTGAAGTTCATTTGAGCAATACAGCTTGAATAAACACAACCATTCCGCTTACATACTCTGTTCCGACTCTTTAGTAGTTTGAATAGACGAACAAGAGATCGAGGAAAGATCCTGAGCTCGGTGGTTCCGAGCACTTTTCC
>PUID01062076.1:0-10582 GCA_002993905.1 Miscanthus sacchariflorus
GTGGATTTCGGGGTGCCGGGGGGTTGCGGTGAGTTCATGGTGGAGCTTGAGGGTTTCTGGTGCAAGGAAGAAAGGAGGGAGAGAGGAGGAGGGATCCGGCGCGCGGTGGTTTGCCAGGCGGGCTGGTGCGGCAAGCGCGAAGCCACGTCAGCGTCGCGCTCCATGCCAGCGTGGCACCTCTACCGCGCTAGTGCATGTGGTGTGGCAGAGACTTCCTGCCACGCCACGGGAACTGGCGCGGCCAAAAGGGTCACCCCGCGCAAATTAAGTTGGGGAGGGTTTTTTTTTAAATATATTTTTTTTAAAAAAGTTAAAAATAAAAAAATACGTTAGTCATCAACACGGGAATATTGCTAAGCACTATCATGGATAGCTGTAATAGAGTGGGAGCCTATCACTACACCAGAAATGGTTAGTACAAACGGTTAAAAGCAAAGTAGGACGGTTTTTTATGGAGTCTACACGAGAGGGTCGGAAATATGGCTGCATGTCGTAAATGGCGAATTCAACATTTGAATTGAGTCAATTGCCGACAATCATTAACCTGAAAAACATTGAAAAGATATTCAACACACAATGTTTAAAGGAGGACACCAGAGGTAAACCATCTCAAGTATCTGGTCGGTGTTTTCACAATATAACACAAACGGCAAAACAGACATATAAAACATTCATCATTTAGTGTCGATAATTAACAAAATTGCAGACGATTGAGATATAAAGTACCATCATAATTTATTAATTAAATAGATGGTTACAAACGAACCAATCGGATGTTTCTTCTGAATAAGTGGATGATTCAACAAAACAACCGTCTGTTATATTTGTATGTTCCCCATGACCAATTTTGTTGCTGTAAGCAGTGTGTGTATTAAATAACTAATATACATGACTTTTTATTGGTAAGGTGAGTGCAATAAAACACTAAGCAAAATATTTTAGATGTTACAACCCATTAATCAGCCACTGCACAGTTGCCTTAGCCAAGATCCTAGACAATACATCACCTACCAGGTTGTGGGTGACAGAGGTTCCCCTACCTAAGGCCCTTAACCTCTTGAAAAAAAGTGCTATCTTCTAAACTCCATCATATCTGCCTTTTATCAGTATCCTTACGTATGAGGGTTATCATAGCAAAGTTGAACCACGCTAAGTTCACCATCCTCTTCATCATCATTTTCATCGTCCTCTTCCTGCTCTTCATCATCCTTGTTGTCTTTGTCGGAATCATCATCCTCCGTGGAGTTGTCTTCCGCTTCTTCATCATCGTCGTAGGCATAGGTGACCGCTTCATTCTCGACCTCCTCAGTTTCGGACTGAATATCATTGTCATCAGCACCATATGGATCCTTGGAGTAGTTGGCCTCCAGATCCATGTTCTCCTCCTCATCGAGATCCAGATACTTGGTGTAGGCCGCCACCTATGTTTTATTGTCTGAAAAAAGAGAAGCAATATCGTTATCTGAATTTAATTATAGGATAGAACCATGCATCTACAAAATTGCAACATATCAGTGTTTCTATTAATAACGCCTATGTATTCCCCAACATTTTTATTGAAGGCGTTATGGCGGCGTGTTCCATGAGAGGATAGGTAAATACGTTTCATATTTACCAGCGTTGGAAGAAAGGGTAGCGGAGTGGATCAAGGAGCACCCGGTGATATGGAACGTCGGAATGGGACATGCGGCTTCGTTTTCACGGACCTTGAGCAGGCTCTTGTTTGAGCGCACCATGGACATATCTGGGCCATACGACCACATTACACGTGTGAGCCTACCACCTGAAGCAGGCAGCAGTACAGGCAATCATTCGCTGGCATTTGAGGTCCTTATGGAAATGTGGCAAGAACCCTTGAATTGCCACAGCGTGACAAAGAAGAGGTTCTAAAGCTCAAGCAACTCGCCGCAGAAGAGTGCTACTTCGGCTATGGCACACTCTCCGAAAACCTGATGCTCAGAGCGCTTGGAGGTCAGTACGTTGACTTGTTTGGATCACTGTCCTTGGACTGGGACCCTAGCCACGACCTTCAACGCGAGTACTCCCTACTATTACAGAGTATCCAAGAAGCATTGCAAGGAAAGAGGCATCTGCTGCTCGTAGAGAACCTGCATGTTCCTGCCACACTGGAGGTGTTGGTTCACATAATGAGCAGACGGCGGCCGTCACTATACCAGAACCGGTGGCTCATCTCAACAACTTCCAAGGATGTATATGAAAGAAGCATACGGGTTAGGGGTGCTGATGCCCCCGGCGTGCAATGGCGTTTAAGTCAAGAACATTACCATGCCCCGAATTTTGATGGTCTCTGCTACGACATGGATTGGGCTGCGCTGATCAGAGAGGCCTTACGGGATGCAGCCAACTCCATCCATAACGCACTCCAGCAGCAAGGGCAAGACGAGGAGTTCTGGCTCGGCATAGCTATGAACTGCTTCTATTATGCAATCCTCTACCATCCACTCCCAGCTGGGAGCTGCTGGACGTCAAGAAACAAGCAACACCTTATTTGTTAGCCGTGACGAGCTGGTTCGCTGTTGGGTAGCTGAGGATCTGGTTTTCTCAAAAACAAGCCCCACCGATACACCAGCGGCCAGCGGTGAGAAAAGGAACAGCAACTACTACAGGTCTGCATATGAAGCTGGAAAGGTCATCTTTCATGCCTTGCAAGAATATTCATTACTGCCAATCTATTCTGTTTCTAGCCAAACAAGCAACCCTTCATCGTCCATGGATGCCGTTACTGGCCTATCAAAGCTAGCTGGGGGTGTCCCCCAGCTCAAACATGATGAACTCTTTGATCATCAGAAGAGCGACCAGCTAAGATGGGTCTCATTTATGAAAGACGCATGTAGGCATGTAAGCTGGAACTGGAGATGGTATAGGCCAGAGTTGCACATGACAACCCTTATTCTAAGAGGTTGCTCAAATATATCAGGCTTTCAACTAGTGGCGATCCACTACCTCCGTGTCCTTGATCTGTCCTATACACCAATAAATTCACTTCCTTCTTGGATTTCTCACCTATCGAATCTTGCCTTGCTCTCGCTCACGGGCTGCTCTAAGCTTGATAACTTATCTCCGCAAGAACCCGCATCTGTGAAAGAAACTTCACCACTTTCTCAGCTTGGAAAACTTGAAGTCCTTGATATGAATGGGGTTCCCCTGCTCGAGCTAACCCAACAAGATGGCAAAAACAAGAGCCACCTGCGCTACCTTGATCTGTCGGGTTCAAGACTTACCACTTTGCCTTCTAAGTTCTTCTGTGAAATGCGAAGTCTTGAGGAGCTCATTCTGGGAAATTGCTCCCATCTCGAAACATTGCCTCCTTTGGCTAAATTGTCCAATTTGTTGATCCTTCATGTGGAGGGAACTCAGATTTCTTATTTTCCAGAGGGTGCATTCGAAGCGATGCAAAGACTGCATACACTAAAGCTCATAAGCAACATGCTACTGGTATCACTTCCAACATCACTCTCTAAAGCCAAAGGCCTCAAAGAGGTGCATATTTATAATTGTATTAGCTTAAGGATTGAGTTTCTCTGGGAATTATTATCATGCCTTGAAGTTCTTTATATACAAGGATGGGAAGCCTTGGAAGATATCCAAATCCTGGAGCATCCTAACCTAAAAACCTTCTCACTCTCTGGAAAATGGATTAGGTGCCTGTCCTTGCGTGGGTGCAGCAGGCTAAAAACCGTGGACTTAAGTGATGATCTTACGGCCTTGGAGGATGTTGATCTTTCAGGAACAGCTATTGAGGAGGTCCCTCACATCCTCCCAAATCTGCCACAACTCAGGATGCTACTTCTTCTTAATGTCCCCGGTTATAAGAGATTTCCATGGCATCAATTGGTTAGGTTTCCCAAGGTTTTCTATTTGGATGACTGTGCTGATGATTATAACAAGGCTTTGATGATGTTTTGCGAGCAGCAAACTTGTGCAGATGGGAATCAGTATAGAGAGAGAAGTACGAATACTGCTGAGATCAACATCAATGACCCCAGTATATTTCATAGCTTCAATTCAGATGCTGCTAAGAAGTTAATCAAGGAAGAACAGTTTCTCCAGTGTTTCAATGTCCAAGTTAAACCAAAGAGTGTGAGATGCATGAGCCGATCGAAGAACAAAGGTGAGATATGTACCAAGATCGAGAAGCAATCACCTTATCTTGATGTGCATTCTTCCGAGGCAGATAGCATTGTGCGCGTGATGGAACTTCAGCCAAAAGAACGCCATGTGGAGATATCTGCGAATAATCGGTACCCAGATGGATTAAGGCATCTTCTCTCTGTTGCAAAGTCAATATTCATGACGGATGATTGTTTTGTAAGATGCCTTACCGAACTGAATTATAATATGACATCTCTAGCAGAATGCCAGCTCATGCACTGCCATAAAATGGAAGTAGTTTTCGAAATGGTAACATCAGTATCCGGCTACAGCCATAAGCAAACACAAATGCCAGAGGTATTTCCATCCCTGAAGATACTGCAGGTCTGCAATCTAAATAATCTAATAAAGCTGGTCAAGCCTATTGAACTGACATCATCTAAGTTGCTCACTCTGAAGTTACTAAATCGCATTCACCTTGAGCACTGTCGACGTCTGGAGATGCTTTTCCCATGTAGTTTATCATTACCTGCCCTAGAGACTCTGGTGATCCTGTTCTGCTCCAACCTGAAGACAATTTTCTACGGTAAATATGAGGTAGGGACTCCTCCGCTCCCAAAACATCAAATTTTTTATTTTCTAATGTTGTTTATCATTAATTACCTGCACTGGAGACTCTGATCACACTCTTCTGTTCCAACCCGATCCACGACGTTACTATCAGCTAGCACATTCTCCACTCCCAAACATCAGAAGTATCTGCCTCCAAGAGCTGCCACAGCTGAAGCACTTCCATGACGATGTCACGTTTATATTTCAAACACCAAAGCGGGAGAAGCTCTTTGTCCGAGGCTGCCCATCCTTTCAACGTCTCCCACTATTGAAGGAATATCCGAAGCCAAAGGTGGAAGTGAGCGGAGAGCGTGAATGGTGGGGCAAGCTGCAGTGGAGCCTTCCAGGGATGAGCTACGACGACGACGACTACTACTACTACTACGTGCTTCGGGGGAGGCTGCCAGAGCAAAGGAACTGCTACATTCATGTGGCGCCACCGGAGTTTGTATCGAGGAAGAAACATATCAACAAAAGCTACCTTCGGTGAGTTTCAATTCATATCCAGAGCTCAGTGCCATACGCCTAACTAAGGTTGTATTGTTCTCTTCAAAAAAAAAAAAAACTAAGGTTGTATTGTATCCCTGCGAGTATCCCGCGTTGTTTTGAGTGTGTTCTGTTTCTTCTAATAATGTTTCTCAAAGGACATGTAATGTTTGTGCTGATTTGCTCGGTCTATTTGGTTTGTTTTGTTTGTTAATCGGTAATTCAGGTTGCCGTGGAACCAAGGTTTATATTTGTGTATGGATTGTTGTGCAGAGAATGAACATGAAACTATTTGTAATTTGCACCGTTACTGTACTCTGTTAAATTTTATTTATCCTCAGAACTCGTTGATTAATATTGTTTTTTATATGCTCTGTTTGGTTAGCTGAGAACCCAAGTCAGCATGGCCTAGGTTGTGCGGAGTTTTCTACGGCCTCTACTGTACCTGCAGGTGCTGGACTAGATTGTTTACGGCTCTGTTTCGTTATTACCCACGCCGCAGCACCAACAACTTAACCGTCAAATCAGTTCTTCTACAAATGATTTTTGTAGGTTGCTCATGTTACGAGATGATGGTTTTCTATGCTAGTTTTACCTGAACATATGGTGGCACCTCATAATATTACAATTTAAATTATTTGCAGCCTACCACATAATTTCATGCTTCAGTATTAAGCCATTTTTCAAAGTCAGTTTTAAATTTTGCTGGAGATATAAGACATGTTTTCAAATTTTCATGTTTTAATCTGTAATTATGAAATATTAATTGAATTTGAATTTTCTTCTTATATTATTATGTTATGTGTAGACGCGCCTTAATGTACTTATAATTTTTGTGGCATGACATTGACTGTTAAACTATTATTACTATATGTTGGCTATCCAGGGTGTGTTTTTTAACCACATCATGACACTACTAAACAACACTCTATCACCGCAGGCCCCAAACCGTGCATCACCGTCGGTTTGGCCACCCGATGGATTGGGGTTGGCGGTGATAGGGGTCATCATCACCGTCAGATGGGGAACCGGCGGTGTTGCCTGGTTCCCAAAAAAATCCAGCCGTTGACGACGCAGGCTCGACGCCCCAACGCGCGCTGCCGACGTAGCTGGACGGGGATCCGGAGCCGCAGCCCCAACACGCCACCGCAGCACCACCGCAGCCCCAACGCGCGCGCGCGCGCGAGAGAGAGAGAGAGAGAGAGAGAGAGAGAGAGAGAGAGAGACTAACCTGCTGGATCCGGCTGTCGCACCCCTCCGCCTCCACCGCTGTTGCTCCTCATGCGCCTCCGGCCGTTGTGCCAATCCACCTCCACTACTACTCCTCATGCGCCCCAGCCATCACGGCGCTCCACCTCCGCCGCTGCATCTCGTGCACCCAGCCCTCGCGGCGCTCCACCTCCGTGCGCGGCTCTTGCCCAGCTGGCCAACACCGCACCTCGCCCCGTCGCCGCTCATCTCCATAGGCACGAGGTGAGGGACGAGCTATGTGTGGAGGGGGCAGCAGAGAGAAGTGTTGAGAAGAAAAGAAGATGAGACCGGGCTGAGGGTCAAGCGAGGAAGAGGATGAGCATATAGGATAGATGATGGACTCCAGGCCTCAATCAACTCTGAGTCCATAAAACGCTCAGGTCCAACCGAACCTGGCTTCACCGTCAGTTTTCTCTGCAACCGGTGGTGAAAACCATCACCGCCGGTTCATAATGGGATTGTCGGATTTTGTAGCCCGACAGTCCACTAGGGGGTTACCCAAGTGGTAGATTTGTAGGTGAGGACAATTGTGAAACCAAGAACTCGAAGGTGATCATGAGAACACGAGGGGCACGAGGGTTTTGGACAGGTTCGGGCCTCCGGAGAGTAATACCCTACGTCATGTATGCTTGGTGGCTTGTATTGCTTGAGAGTTGATGGGATACCCTCGGGGGTGCCTTTGACCGCCTTATATAGGTTGACAACCAAGAGTTACAAGTCGGTTTGAATTTAATCTACTCGGTAGTTACATGGAAGTAATCTGAGTCGGACTACAACACGCGTTCCATGATATCCAGGCAGATTTGGACTGTCTTGTTATCTTGACGTGCACTCTAAGTAACTTCATATCCTCGGTCCGCACACCCTGGTTGGGGCCCACTTGTCAGGTCCGGCCAGTATCCTGGTCGGTAGTGGCCCATGGGGTAACCATATCCCTCGAGCCCCCGAGCGATGTGTAGGTGACCAGGAGCTTGAGGTCATCACAGCGAAGCTTGAAATGAAGTCGGCTGAAGCTGCGATGGCGTCATGGTGATGGAGAGGCTGCACAGTGCTCAAAAAAGAAGAAAATCCGAGTAAACGCAGAGCCAACGCGCAGAGCAAAGACAAGTGCCGAGTTGATGGATGCTGGCATCCAGCAGATCGAAGCGAAGGTTACGGAGGGCGTCGCTAGACGCACTCCGTAGGAGCAGCCCCCGAGCATTGAAGCGATTAAGATAATTGGTACAACGGTCAAAGAAGAAAAAATTGTCCACTAAAGTAGATCCTAGTGCTCGAGCAGAGGGATAGGCGCAGCCACGGATGCCCACCTACCAAAAGGACACGTCCAAATCTCTGGAGATAAGGACTGGTGCAATGATAAGTAAGCAAAAAAGATGCCAACTCATGGGATGCCCGCTGACCAAAAGTACACACCCAAATCTCTGGAGATAAGGACTGGTGCAATGATAAGTAAGCGACAAAGATGCCTGCTCACGGGAGTACTGCACCGTCTAAGCAACTTCACGATTCTCGTCAGTACTTGAAGATCAGGCTGAGCATCACGTGAATACTGTAGAGCCGTATCAGTATGGGAAAGCCTTGTCGTGAAACCTCAAAAGCCTACTGTAGCACTTTGGATGTTAGCTAGTGGCAAGGCTATAGATAGACTGACGTTCAGCACGAAGGGTCATGGCCAAAAAATTAGCACTTGTAGGCCAAGCTTGTAGTCTTTGATAGGAGTAGCACCCGCCCAGAAGCCTGATGACAGAAGAATTATTGTGAGGAAAACCACGGTGCTCCTTCCCTTCGCAGTCTCTTCGGTGAAGTCAGGAGGTAACGATGCTAGAAGAATCCTCATGAGGAGGCTGTATCGTGAACCCCACCGCTTTGTCCACTAGGGAAGTGTGTCGCGCAGCTTTCTTGTATCGTGCTTTTTTATTTTTCTACGTTGTAGCATCTTATCCTGGGATGTCAGCTATCTCAGAGCTGTTCACAGGCATTTGTAGTATGAATTGCCAGTAATCATTCCAGGGAATAGAATTGTAGCCGACCAGAATTAGGCGCCAGCCCCCGAGGACGAGGACCGGCGGAGCCAAGGGGGCACGCCGAGTAGATTTAGACGCCTAGCCCTCAAGGATGAGTAAAGTTGGACGCCCAGCCCCTAAGGATGAGGACTGGCGGAGCCGCGCCGACCAGAATTAGGCGCCCAACCCCCGAGGACGAGGACTGCCGGAGCCACATAGGCGCGCCGAGTAAAGTTAGGCACCCAGCCCCCGAGGATGAGGACTGTCGGAGCTACGGAGGCGCCGAGTAAGAATGTCATCAGCATTGATTTCATGCATTATATATACTTGTGATGTTTCTGAATAAAACTGTGTTTTGATCAGGATGACGTATTAATATACTTTTCCCCGGTGCCACTACCTGGAAGGGTTGAAGTGAGACGACCCAAGATCCGCCCGACCGACAAGCCCGTTGCGTCGCCCACCGACCTTCAGTGGGACTCGGACTTTTCCATTGGGTCGAATAAGGGTGTGACAAAAGAGGTTGGCCAGGCCCAAGGTGCTGAGCTGGTTGGGCGACGGACACGACAGACCACGCGCAAGCAGGCCCTCTCCAAGGTGCCTCAGCCGAGCGGGAAGAGAAAGAAGATGGCCGGCAAGAAAAAGGAGAAGGCTGCGCCAAGAATGGCTGCCCCACCCAGGTCGGCTAGCAACGCAGATGAGGAATCCGACACGCCGAGCCCAGTCGCCAAGAAGAAGAAATTAGAGCTCCAGGAGACCACTGCAGATGACGTGGTGCGCGTTGAGGAGGCGCTGAAGGCTAAGATCTGTGGCGGGCCCAGCGAAGATACCTCAGCGCCGGCACCACCATTGCACCCCAAGTACCGAGTGAAGAAGAAGAGCACCTTGTAAGAACCACCTACTTATGTTGTCCGTGTTGTAGTTTTGGTTGCCGACTAACTTGTGTGAATTGCTTGTTGTGCTGGTGATGCAGGACCGCCGAGCTATCCGATGATGGTGGCGCACAGCTGGCTAGCTGCTCGGCCCAGACCGAGGCGACCAGCGGTTGCACCGTGGAAACGTCACGCCCCCGGAGGCCAGAGTTGATAAGGATGATCGCACCGGAGAAGTTGCACTGACTCCAACGTTGTAGCAGGACAAAGCCGGCTCTAGGGCTGCAAACATCGCCATGGTCACCCCCGAGGTCGAGAAGAAGGCTGAGGAGGAGGCCAGAACCAAGCCTCAGCCTGAGGAGCTGCCTAGGGATGACCCACCACCAGAGAGGTCCGCTGAGGTGGTTGACCTTGGTGTGATTCATGAAGAGACTGACCCCAAAGACTTCTCTGAAGAGGATCTGGCAGACGACGTGGCGCGAGATAAGGATGACCTTTACAAGCTGCGGAAGCTCTCCTTGGATGCCGGCGAGTTGGTGTTTGTAAGTACATCAGCCGACTTGCATTTTAATTCAAGTTTCCTTGTAGGACTTTGAACGTTAAAGTGTAAACAGAATCTGGCCGCCCACGCGTGGAAGAGGGCGAAAGGAACTCGGAGGGCCGAGAATTATCGCCTAAAGGTGGAGCGCCTTGAGGCCGAGCTCAAGAGGGCCAAAGAGGACGCCGCAGACCAGCTTCTGCAGCGGAGCTTGGAGAAGGATGAGCTGGCTGCACACATGAAAGGTAGGATGTGCCAACCTGTTTACTCAGCTTTTGTACTCGCAATTGTGTATTGATGTACGCTTGTTTGGGTAAACAGATGTCGCGATGAGGGAGCAGAGATTCTAGCGGTACCTCAAGGAGTGCGGGGACTCCAATGCATGCCTTTAGCTGGAGCATGACATAGAGGTCAAGCGTGAGTATGCGGTATCCGGAAACAGAGACTTTGCCGAGTGTAAAATTCTTTACCGAGTGTTAAAAATCGGACACTCGGCAAAGACCTTCTTTGTCGAGTGCTGCACTCGGCAAAGAATTGCACTCGGCAAACACGGACACTCGGCAAAGATGACTTCTTTGCCGAGCGCCAGACTCTCTGTAAAATCTCTACACTCGACATAGGCTGCCGGCGAAACGGTGTTCGGTCACGGCCTTCTTTGCCGAGCGCCTGCTGTTAGGCACTCGGCAAAGATTTGTTTTTTTTTTAAA
>PUID01062113.1:23592-34703 GCA_002993905.1 Miscanthus sacchariflorus
CGCGGGCCGCCACGCCCGCGGCGTGCGCGAGCTCATCGCGGAGGCCGCGGCCGCAATCGCGTCCGGGACCTGGCTTGTCGCCGCGCAGAGCGGCCTCGGCGGGGCGCTGCTGCTTGAAGGCAGCCGCGCTGGCGACCACGTCGCGGTCATCAAGCCGCTCGACGACGCTGCGACCGCCGCGGGGTCGCGGCCGGCGAGCGGCGGTGGGTACGAGACCAGGACCGTGCTGCGGGAGGTGGCCGCCTTCCTCCTCGACCACGACGGCTTCGCCAGCGTGGAGCCAACCGCGCTGATCAAGATCTCGCGCCCCGCGACGGCGACGACCGTGGCGTCGATCCAGCGCTTCGTGGAGCACGAGTACGACGCCGGCGAGCTGGGCCCGTCGCGGTTCTCTGTGGCCTCCGTGCACCGAGTCGGCATCCTCGACGTCCGCCTCCTCAACATCGACCGCCACGCCGGTAACATCCTCGTCAAGAACCCGGCGAGCTTCCAGCGCGCCCACGGCGGCTCATCCACGCCGCCGCCGCTCGACCTCGTGCCGATCGACCACGGCCTTTGCCTGCCGGAGCGGCTCGACGACCCGTACTTCGAGTGGCTGCACTGGTCGCAGTCCTCCCTGCCCTTCACTGACGACGAGCTGGCGTACGTGGAGAGGTTCGAGCAGCTGCTGCCGGCGGCGCTCGAGGCCAAGAAGCGCGCTGGGCTAGGGATGTCGTCGTCGTCGTTCTGACCCAAGCTGACCGTACTACGTACTAGTCGATCACCACCACCATTTGCACGCATGCGTGCGTGCGTGCGTGCTTGCGCGGGCGCAAGATCTGTACACGTGTGCATGCCAACTTGACGGGTAACTGAGCTTGCATGTGCATGGAGCTACTACTCCTAGCTCCATCTGGATCGGCCGCGTGTGCTCACCTGCTGGCGTGCGCCATTCTTCTCTCCCTCGGTGCGTTGAGCCTTGAGCAGGAAGGGTGAGCGCGTACAAGATAAAATAAAGAAGGTAGGAGGTTTTCTGCAAATGTACGTTGAATTTAAGGTTAAATAAATGGATATGGATCTGCAGTGAACCATTTTAAAATTTTATGGACAAAAAAAACTCACTTTTAAAGTTGATGGATCTAAGTGAAACTAGAGCGCAAGTTAATGGACCACCCATGCATTTAACTCTATAATAAACTATTAGTTGTTTTTATAACATCCTTTTCAATGCAAGACTTTCTATAGCATAGGACATAAGTAGTGATAGAAACCATATTTGCTTTCTCAATGTGGTTAGAGTAGCTTCTTGTCCATTGATAACCGTAAAGATCCAGTTTCTTAGTTAGACATGGTTTCTTGGATTTTCTCTCTCTTATTAAATCACTTGCCACATCAGCAAATTGCCTACGTGGCAGTGCAATTAATATCTAGAGAAACTATCATATTGTCTGCATTGTGAATGCCCTAAAAGATTAGGAACGGTTGGAAGTCATTTCCTCCCTCTTCTTCGAGCGGGCTTGGTTTCATTTTTCCAGGTTTCCGTGAAATCTGCTAAAAAAAAGCCTATTTATTTATAGACTTATGGAGTTGTGGTCAAGTCTGCTTGCATCCATACATCTCCATGTCTTCAAAATATGATCGGAGATGGGATAGGAGCTCCTTTGGAGTATGTTACAAGATTCCTCTTTTATAGACAAGCAGATGATTTTTTTAGACAAAGGGCAAATTAGCAAATGATTTATTTTATATCACGAAAAAGAGATTTGTTACGGTGCTTGGAGGAACCACCGGTTCCTCCCTATCTAATTTCTCTGGTGTAAAAGAATAATTAAAAAAATATAAGATTAGTTTAGTCATTTTGGCCACATAAACTTTGACTGACATCCTCCTCCTTTCCTTACGTCGCGCGAACTAACGCCCACATCGCCGCCAACCTGCACAGTTAGTAGTCCCTGCTCCGGCCCCCTACGAGACTTCTCCGCCTGCTCGCGGGCTGCGTTCTCAACTGGCGTCTGCGGCTGCTCCAACTCCAACCCAACAGGCTGCACCACGTGGATTGTCCCCGCCTCCTGCGTGGGTTGCCATAGCTGCCGTCGTCGCTGGTGGCCTGGTGGGTCATGGTTGCAGTCGGCCAACCCACGAGCTCAATGGGATCCGCGCGGTTGCGGCAGAAGAGGAATTAGTGAGCGCCGGTTGGTAATGGATTCGGCATCGCCGCGGAAGTTGATTCATCGGCCGCCTCCCCAGAACGTCGATTGCTGTCGAATACAACGCGGGCTTGAGATCCCCTCCCCATGTGAAAGTATAAATAAACCCTTTGAATTTTATTTGAAGTAGGTTCCTGGCCCACTAATTTTAGGTTCCGGCTTACAGCTTAAGTTCCTTTAGATTGATTCTTCTTAATTTTTAACCACTAGATCCATCCGAATGAATGACTCTCGTTATTTCCGATGCACCGTAAAATTTCTCCACGAAAAATAAGAAAATGTTCGCTCGTACTTCCAACTATCTTGTGGCCCAAATCCCCCTTTCCTTGTTGGACGCGCGGCTGACTGGCCCAAAGAAAGACGCGGCGCGGTAAAGGCCCGTCACGGGCTGCAGGCTGGGCCACCCAGCAGCTCCCTCTCTCTATCTCGCGTACCGGCCCGCGCTCAGTGCTCGCGGCGGCCTCCAAAAACTGGTCAGCAAACCGATGCCATCCAGATGAGCTGAGTGAGGTCATCCTCTCGTAAAAAGACAAGCTGAGCCGTGGTCACGCTCTCATCCACCGACGACGAGCCGCCGGCTGCCAAGACCAAGAGCCCGAGACTTGCTCCTAGCCGCCGGCTGCCAAGACCAAGAGCCCCGTACTCCCGTGACACCAAACTATTCTAACGGAGCAGATAGAACACGCTAAAGTTGGCTGATGATTTGGACAAAGAATCGTGGAATCGCCGGTGGCGCACTCGACTCGAGCTGACCGAGCTGAGTGCCTCACGTATTTCGCCGCGTCGAGCACCAGAGCACCAGCACGAGCACGGCGACCGACCAACCCGACTAGTCGGACTCCCATCCCAGCCCCGCTCCCACTCGAAGTCGAAGCATGGAAGCCGCGGCGGCGTCAGCGAAAGTCCTGCGCGTGGCCGCCATCTGCGGCTCCCTCCGCAAGGCCTCCTTCAACCGCGGCCTCCTCCGCGCCGGTACGCTTCCCCTCCTCCCCTCCTCCCTCGTGTCATGTCGTGCCTATCACTACTTACTCACGGCTTCGCTTCCTCGTCCAACTAACTACCCGGCAGCCGCGGAGGTGTGCGAGGAGTCCATCCCGGGGCTCCGCGTCGACGAGCTCGACATCTCCGACCTGCCCTTGATCAACACCGACCTCGAGACCGGCGGCGGCACCGGCTTCCCGCCCGCCGTCGAGGCCTTCCGCGCCAGGGTCTGCCAGGCCGACTGCTTCCTCTTCGGCGCGCCAGAGTACAACTACTCCATCGCCAGTACGCTCTTCGCCCCCCTCTCTCCTTCCTGCCTTGCTCCTCGTTCGTTTCAGATCTCCTGCCCGCAGGCACCAATTGGAAGGGGATTACCATGGATAAAATGCTCGGGGTCGGGGGTATTCTGGGCGTGGAACGCCTCCTGCTAGAAACTTTAGGACGGCGTTTCACTCACTCACTCATCAATCAGCAGCGTTGTTGTCCTGAAGGCAAATTGAACAACGCGATTCATTATTCGATTTTTTTTTTTTTTTACATTCAGTTGAAATACAATTTAGGCATACCTCTGGGGCCCAGGTCACCCTGTGCATTGCTGCCAATTTAGGTTCACATTGGGTTGACATGGTGCACAATGGGTGGGATCGATTTGATTCCCAATTATCGTGGTGCACAATTAGGGTGTTAGGTTCGCATAATTCTCCATCAAACAGAAACTTAGGATTACGTTATCGGTACACTGAGTCAGTGATGGTGATGCACTAATTAAAGAAAAAAAACAAGTGTATTTGGCCTTTAGCAAAGCCATGTCCCCCATGATGTGTGCGCTTTTCCCTTTATTCCTTTCTTGCAAAATCTTATCAATAAAGGTGCAATATTCTTTCCTTCATACTTTCTGCTGAATTTAATGTTGGTTTAGTTCACAGATTACTGGCTACTACTTAGAAATGCTCCTTTTTAATCCTCTTGTTTCTTTTTCCTCGAACACACAAAAGAGCTGCGTCTCATTATACTCAGAGGATTTTAGCCCTCTTAATTAATATCTATATTGGCATCCCCATTACCCCCAGAGCTGAAGAAAGCCCATTCCCCAGAATATCATGGCTATTCCATTTCATTTGCTAGGATTCCAACAACTTCCAGTTTGTGTATTGCTCATTATGCTTTCTAACATCTATTCTAAATTCTAATGCAATATACTTTTGCGTATTAGTATTATATATGCTGTTATGGAGCGCATAATTTCACTCCATTATTCTGGAGATGAAGCTACTGTGTCATTCCAATGCCAATTAGTATCACTGTTACTTCTGCTGCCATTGCTTCCAGAAATTTAGCCGGTCCCAACTCCCAATCATTTGATCTCTACTCATTAGCCCACCATATATAAACTTCATTTTTAGTGAAACTATCAGCTTATATTGTTTACATCATTTGCATTCCATGTACTCACATTTGAACCTGCAATGTAGATTGTAACCTTTTGTGGCACTGAATGCATCTTCTACCATGCAGTGCAGTCAATGATAGGTCTAGGACACTGTAGTATTCTCTGCATCATTATATTTGTTCCCGAGACCTGATACCTCGAATTAGTTTTTACAAATTTCTTATAGTGTTGTTTGCCAGGTAATTTGTGCTGCACACAATGTTAAGTATGCCATAGGTTGATGTTGATTCAACATTGTTGTTTGTTTATCAATGGGTGTCTCTCCATTCGTCTGATTACGAGTACACAATTTTTGACATTTTTCCGGATTTCATAGGTTAACTGGTCTAACATTGATACGAGTCGTCGGTTTCAGTACTCCTGCAGTGGTTGTGTTGTTTTAAGACAATGCTACAATGTCATACATCTTTCTTTTAGATATGATACATGGTTTGTGTTACAAACTTACAATCATAGCCTCCTTTTACAAACACCATTTCTGCTTCCTTTACATGGTTTGTGTTACAATTGTAGCCCCCCTGAAGAATGCACTTGACTGGGCTTCTAGAGGAAAGAACTGTTGGGCAGACAAACCTGCTGCAATTGTGAGTGCAGGCGGTGGCTTTGGAGGAGGCAGGTCACAGTACCATCTCCGTCAGGTTGGGGTTTTCTTAGATCTTCATTTCATCAACAAGCCAGAACTGTGCGTCCAAGCATTTCAGCAACCACCCAAGTTTGATAGCGATGGAAATCTGATTGATGCTGAAATCAGAGAGCGGCTCAAGAAAGTGCTCTTATCCCTTCAGGCCTTCACACTCAGGCTCCAGAAGGACTGAATCAACTCGGAACCATTGCAGTATGTGCTTCCCTGAGAAGTGTTTATGGCTCTTGCACATCACATACCTCGCTTGGGACCTGTAACGCATTGTGGGTGCTTGGGTGGCCTGAAAGTTGTGATAAATCCAAGGAGAAGTGCTCTCCTGTTTGCTGAGTATTTAAGATTCGATCATATCTATATATAATAAAGATTGTGTTTTAGTGTTCTTCTACCTTTCCCAGTAATGAGAATTGATTTTAAGTAGTTGTCTTGTTGTAGCAATTTTTCGAATTTTGGTGTTTTAATGATTCAGCGACTAAAATTAGGTGACGGTTTATGATTATACAAATAACGTTAAATGAAATCTAATCTCGATGGCCAGTGTGAACCAGAGTTCCCTAGTTTTTCTCCATTGGTTATTAAATTCCCAGTTTGCAGCATCAACTATTTTTGTTCAGACTGTCAGGTGGTCTGCCATACTAATACCACTATCAAGTGTAAGGTAACTAATATATTTTATCTGACAAAAGCTAAACATGTCCCAAACACATCCATTTTTGGCTTTGGTTAAATTGTTTGTGTTGCGTGTGCAGGTGCATACTGCAGCATGAATGGATGACGATATGATACACAACTACACAAGGCAGGCTCATGTTGGTGTGGAGTGTGGACAAATAGAAGCTTCTTGTGCCAAAACAAGAAGAGGAGATATATTGGTTTCCCCTATGGTATGGAGGCAAATCAACTAAACAAGTATGAGATGACGTAACTGCAATTCCTGGGAGAACTGAATGAACTGTCAAGATTTGGCAGGACGTACTACAGTATTCCAGGTAGGGCATCTTGTCCACAAGCTGTACATGATTGTGATTTCCCATTGACTCAGCTGGCTTGTCAGCTAGAATCTATAGTATTTTTCTCTCACAACAAAACAGCTTCAGTCGGCTTATCAGCCGGCTTTAATACCAGCCGAACAGGCCCTTGGATCTTGTGCGACGTTGCTGATATTATACTCCTATGCATTTGTGAAATCCAACAACCACGACTCAAAATACAAGATCCGTTCGTCCTTTGGGTAGCGCTACAGGCAAATGGTTCAATAACTATTTTTGTCTTCTCCATCAACAAGACCCAAAAGACAACTCTTTATGCAAATAGGTCTCCAGGAGAGAGGATACTCAGATTTGGATTATACCTCTTCTGACACCTAAAATGTGTCTTCTATATAGGTACTCTGTTAGACGCTATATGTATTGTGTTGGAGACACATTTTGGGTTTGGGTTTCACAATGGGTCTCATGTTGGGTCTAGGTGAGAAGAGTTGGGTCCAGAAGGTATTGTTCTTTTTTAAAGATCCGGAATATAGCCGACATATATTAATAGGGAGAGGAGAGAATTACATGCGCAAGCAACACAAACAACTTTCCAGGTTTGACAGACTGTCAAGCTGGACGAAAAGAACTAAAACAGACTACTCGCATTCTAGGGGTACAACTAGAGGCCATAACAACTTGGCCTCCAAAAGCAACCGATGTGCATCTTCTAACTCGCTAAACCGACTTGCAACCGTTTTCTTCCGACACCTGAAATACCTCTGCCTAAAACTTGCATGCAAGAAGCTCCATCCGATTCTCCAAGGCAACTGTCTTGCACTCCCGAACACTAACAAACTGAAGGTGGCAACTCACTGACGGTTTGGAAACACAGATCAGTAGTATCTTAAACGGCTAGTTGATTCTTCTCTCTGCAGGGTTGGATGCAAGAGCCCATGAGTCCCAGAGCTGCTTAAGGCGCCGAAGAACGTGGCGGCCTGTATCCCTCTCCGTTTAGTGCTTCTGAATTCTGATGCCGGGAAGTTGGAGAGCCCATCGCCATTGAGCGTCAGCGTCAGTGTGGGACTTCTGGAAGCACACTTGTCGCTGCAATTGCAAATAAAAGAAACGACCGACACGGGACCCCTCGAGCTGTCAAAGCAAGCAAGACTAAAAGGCCAAAGTGGGTTCAGACCTAGGCCCTGTTTAGATCCCACCCAAAATCCAAAATTTCTCAAGATTTCCCGTCACATCGAATCTTGCGGCACATGTATGGAGCATTAAATGTAGGTAAAAAGAATAACTAATTGTACAGTTTGTCCGTAATTGGCGAGACGAATCTTTTAAGCCTAAATAGTCCATAATTGGATAATTTTTGCCAAATACAAACGAAAGTGCTACAGTGTCCATTTTCCAAACTGGAAGGGATCTAAACAGGCCCCTAATCAAACCGAACCCGCCTGATTCTTTGTGAACTCGACCCCTCACTTTTCAACCTCCGCTTGACTTGCAGGACACGGCGTGCTTGACTTGTAAGCACCGGGTACTGACCGACCGGCCGGCCGGCCATCGCTCATTGCTGCTGCACAATATTTGGTGGCAGGCACCGGCTGCCACTTTGCCAGTTGCCACTACAGACTACTCTGTCCATTAGCTCCTCCTCTGCAACTGCAAGGTTGCCTTGCCTTGCTTGTTGGCAGTTGCTCGAGTGGCAATGAAGACCATCATCACTGCACCCAATGGCAGGAGAAGAAAGATGTTCGTTTGTTTGGGGGCGAAATAGCCATATTCGCCCTTGAACTTTCATCCAAAGCTCAAATTCGTCCCTCAACTATCAAAAGGGCCGGTTTAATCATTGAATTTGCAATTTTGGTTCGATCTCGTCCTCTGTCTGATGTCGTCTGCCACAGTAGCTCACTCCGTTAACACACTTTGAGACGAGACAACACACTTGCAGATTTTGGCAAGTCTCTGGACATATCAGCATGTGCTGCAACTCGTGGAGCATGAGTACGCCTGGCCTGTATCTCCAAATCCAAAGCCATTGCCTCCTAGAGTGAAGAAAATGCGAGGGCGCCCACCCTAAAATAGAAAGAAAGACCCTTCAGAGCCAGTGAAATCAGGCACCAAGTCATGGAAAGTCGGTACTATAATTAGATTTCAAAAATCATTTGATTTCAAAAATCACTACATGATTATCCACAGGCCTGCAGCCACTTACAATGCAAAAGCACAAGTGTTATAGATAATCCTCTGCTCTGATCCGCTCCGAATCTGAATTTTATGGATATGGAGAAGTGTTTTTAATATCCATGTGGATATGGATAATCCGAACCCGATTATATGCGGATGCGGTGTAGGATATGGAATTGGCGAAATCTGACAGATATGGATTAACCGATAATGGAACGCGCGACGCTTATAATAGGATAATTGGAATATTTTAAGGAGCCCAAGCGGCAAGAATACAAGTCACCCTGGCCCATGACACAAGCATTATTATATTGAAGTCCACAAGCAAAGCTCGTCAACTGTAGGCTGGAACAATGAAATTACAGGAGACGAAAGAATCATCATCTACCAAAGTGGAGGACTAGTACACGGCAAAGAGTGAAGGTAAAGTTTTGCCAAATTAAGAATATTTATTTTTACACACTTGTTTTATACTCTTAAATTTAAATTGAGAACTTATATTAATTTTGTGAGCTCTTAAATCAAAGTGGTGGATTGATGGTGATTATTTCGTGTTGTATTGCCGCTTTAGGACTTTGGTTAATGAATTGTTTCTCATCATAAAAAACAACATGTAAGCACATATTATCCGACTTAAAAAGTCCGCTTCCGCTCCATCACCGGTCCAAATCCGTATCATTTCCGACATCTAAAAAATTCGTATTCGCATCCGAATCCGTATAATATCTGATCCGCTCCGAATCCGATAAAAAAATGGATTAAGATATGGAAAGCCATTATCAGCTCCGATCCGATCCGTTTTCTTCCCTACCATGCATCGGTTTACATATTTCTTTTCGCAACCTTTGTCGATCACTGTACATATCATCCAATTGTCCAGCTGAATGCAAATACAACCGTGTCAAGCTGTGATTCATGGATGCGATGTCTTCAATCACCTTTTTTGGTCTCCCAATAGAACTATGCTGACGGAGTGAGCTTCCGTGTGGAAGACGGCGTCAGACAGAGGATGAAATCGGACTGAAATTGTAAATTCAAGGACTAAACCGACCATTTTGATAGTTGAAGGACGAATTTGAGTTTTAGATGAAAGTTTAAGGATGAATATGGCTATTTCGCCTTTGTTTGGCGTAGATCATGGTCTCTGCCACCGTCTCCTCCACTTGACAGTGCAAATGGGAGAGACCACGCAAAATGGGAAATATTTGCATGGTTCACCACTTGAGGATTTGACTTTAGATTCACAGTGTGATTCATGCTTCTTCAAACACTGTTTCGCTCTCGCAAGTGATCGGCAGGACTGAAGGAAACGGTATGCCGCTCTTTTCCTTTAGAAAAAGAATTGTTTAATTATTAGTTAAGCAGCGAGTGAGCTAAGCTGGTTTAAGTCCATGGGTGTTCCTATTTACCGATGGTAGACTGACTTGCCTCTCAACCAGTCCGGTCTCTTAGAGATGCTATTGGGAAAAAAAAACAATATGATTATATAAACGTTTGCATCTGTATTCTTTATTCTGCAAAAGAAAATTAAGCAGTATTACCTAAATCAATTTGTAATAAGTAGCACGTGGCGATCACGTTTGCTTAGCATGACGGCGGTTTCGGTTGATGCCACTAAATGACTAACGAAACGAAACACCCTAACCACCACTGCAAATTCTCCAATAGTGATGCTAAAAAAATCAATATACAAGCATAGTTCACCTATTAGGCGCCGTTCGCTGGTCTGATTTTTTCAGACCAGCCGGCTGCTTCTCTCACAAATCACTGTGCATCTTTCAGCCGCTACAGTATTTCTCTCTCACACAACCAGCCAGTTTCAGTCAAGTTTCAGACCAGCGAACGGGGCCTTAATCTCCAACAAAAGGGTAGATTGTGACGAGTTGAACCGAGACCTAACTCTTGGTCTTGGCTTTACTCCCTTTGTTTTATGAGCGAGTGATGCTGCAGAGAACTTTTCAATTTGGCGTTGTTTAAATTCAGGGTGTAAAAGTTTGGGGTGTCACATCGGGTGTTATATGGGGGTGTCGTATGGGTGTTCGGATACTAATAAAAAAATAAATTACAGAATCCGTCAGTACTCCGCGAGATGAATTTATTAAGTCTAATTAATCCATCGTTAGCACACATGTTACTGTAGCACAACGTTATCAAATCATGGACTAATTAGGCTTAAAAGATTCGTCTCGCAAATTAGTCGTAAACTATGTAATTAGTTATTTTTTAGCCTATATTTAATGAGAATTTTTACAATGGTTGTCATGAAATGGACGGCTCACGAGGACCGATCCGACGGCTAAAAAGGCAAAGGAACCAAGAGGAACCAATTTAAGAGGTACCGGGAGGAACCAAGTGCGTACTAAATGGTGGGACCATACGCACCGGGTGCATACTAAAATTGATCGGATCAGCACATGAAAAAAGCGGGAAATTTTCTCTTTTTGAAATTATTTTATGTAATCGAGGGTAGAACAGTAAATCAATGGTTGAAAAATAATGTTTAGAGTAGTAGGGATGATTGAAGTACTGTAGTCTTTTCACGTATAATTCCCTTCGTACCACACCAGCCCGGCCCCTCTCTCTCAGTCGCTCTCTCTCTGTGTGCTGTGGCGGCGGACGGGGCGAGGACGAGGGCGGTGGCTGCGGCGGCGAGTGCGAGGGCAGGGCTGCGGCTTCCAGGGCATGCCATCCCT
>PUID01062136.1:1525-13800 GCA_002993905.1 Miscanthus sacchariflorus
GCTAGGTCAAGGTAAGCAGAGGAGTGAGCACTACTGCTTTTGTCGGCGGCGGCAAAGGGACGGACCGTCTGCACCCTCAGCTAACCTATAAGGGTGGCTAATACTAGTCAAAAACCCTTATAGATCCTGGGCCTGAGGCCCAAAATTGCTGGTGAAACCGGGTGGACCAACATTTAGGCCCCACCAAAGCCTGGCGTAGCCCAACAAAGCAGCAGATGCAGTCGGTGATTCTGGCCCAGAATCACGAAAGATGAACCCTGCCATTTCTAAAGTGAGGGGGATGTTCGGGGGGGTCGCCAGCCGATCCTAAAACCTCTGGCCTCGAGGCTACACAAATCTCTCGAATGTTAGGACAGGCTACAAGTACCTTATTTCAGCGGACGTGTGCCCCTCTGGGGAACCGGAAAACTGGTCTGCCCATGGCTGCAACCAAAGTACGAGCTCCTAAAATCTAGAAAAAGAATTTTATGACATGCCCCAGCTGGTCAGGCTTTGTCCTACCGCTCCAGATAGTGGACGTTCACCTGTTCTACCCGTTATTAACTCGATAGAATAGCATACATCACAGCCCCAGAGGTTTACATGTATTCGCTATTTGCCCAAGTGATCTTTGAGCTTTCGGGATTGCTGGCTTCCAGAGCCATGAACGACTGCACTTGGTCGGAGTAAACTTTTAGATCAAGTCGCTTGCATAACCCATAGTTATACTAACTGCCCATCAGGTTGGAAAGGGGAGCCTATAAAAATGCAAGGTTAGGTTTGACTGAACGAAAATCTTCAAACCACCCGATTTAATCAGGACACAGGTAGTAGTGTTCAAAATCAACAAAAGTCATTCCTTTTTCGATTAAACTTTGCTGCATTTTACATCACCTGGTTTACAATAACCAAAATCTATCAGAAACTACTATAGTTATGAAAAGCCTTCTAAGCACAGGATCGACTTCACCACTCAAGCGATGGACATCTCATGAAGTGTAGAAGTTGGATGAAAGTGCGCCGCGACCCTTTCCCCAACTTCAACCTTCAGGAGCACGGATGACGCTTGGAAGATGCCTTCGGGAGTCCCACCTCGTGGAGCTTCCTCTAACATCCAAGAGGAGGAGAAGCCGCGTGAGGAGGGTGGCTAACGCCATCTTCTACGGCGTCGGGGAGAAGCGAACGACATCAATTTGGCTTCGTCAAGCCTCCAAATCGATACATGAGAGCACCCAGGTCGACATCTGTGGGGCAAAGGGTTTCCCGGCAACAGCAAGCTGCCCTTTGCCCTCCAGGATTCCCTATAGATATTCTGACCCGGAGAGCCCCCGAGTGCCGACCACCGGTGAACCCAGCCGATGTTCCCTCAGCGACTCGGGCCACCAATGGTATTGGTCCTCCCCCTCTTCGTGGAACTTCCTCTAACACTCGAGGAGAACGGCTGCCGCCAGGCCACTATGGAACCCGATCTTGAAAGCCTTCTCCTAGCATCGGCATGACCGCCGGAAATCTCCATGCACCATGGCGCCCAACCAGAATCACCACTCTCACATTCCGTCTAAGGCTATGGGATTTGGGGAAGAAAGGAGGGGTGAGACTCACTGGCCTCCCTACCCCCTGCTTAAATAAGCGCCCGAGGATGGTGGTAGGGGAGTGGGTGTTTGGCATTAAAAATGCACTTAGGCATTGAGAGAGTTCCACAAAGTAAAAGCATGGAAAACAAAACGGTTCGAGTTCCCAGGCACCACTATCCTTATCTTTTACAGGATTCAATGACACGCATGCGATGCGTTGAAATGGGTGGGAGACTTCCACTCGAAGGAATCCCAAAACTCGGGAAGGCATTACTGCAGTCAGTGCAACATGCACAGTCATCCCGATACTCGGGACCTTCTGACTGTATTCAAGCATCTCGACACCCGAGAGGTGTTCATCGGGACCTATGGCACCCGAATGTTACAGGGACTTACAGCACCTGAAGGATAGTACAGCTCTACGAGCCTATCATTAAATCCTACGGGGGCTACTGTCAGAGATATGGGCCCGAGTTACCCTCACCGACCATATATCTGGCCCATCAATGGAGGATGACCGAGGAGGAAGCCCGCGAGGACTAAGCGCAACTACCAACTTGGAGATCATGACGTATCAAGGATATCTGCCGCCATCACAGCTATAGTAGGATAGAATTGATTTGTTGTAACCAACTAGGAATCCAATCTGTAGCGCCAATCGCTCTCGTTGTTACCCTATCCCTTTGCCTATATAAAGAGGGATAAGGACTCCGCGATCATCACATCTACCGCGACACACCACAAGGGCAAAGGGTTTTTATGGTGAAAATTTTCATCACAAAAGCATATTTTTTTCACCACAAAACAACCTTTGTGGCGACTTTTTCAATCGCCACTAGTCGCCACAAATACTCACCTCACAAATACTCTAGTGATGATTTTTTGTTCCCCACAAATGGCCATACTCATTAGTGACGAATTGTGGTGACACTAGTAAACTGGCCCCATTTTTCATCACAAAAGCATATGCATTAGTGGCAAAAAAGATGCCACTTATAAGGTTTTTAGTGGTGAAAAAAAGTTGACACAACTATAGAGTATTTATGGCAATTTGGTCATCACAATTACCATTATAAAAGTGACAAATTATATGGTCACTAGAGACTACATATCAATGACCAGAGTTTCGCCATTATACAAGTTTACTGTGTCGATATTTGTTCTCACTGTTTTTGTTACAATTGTGTCGAACAATAGATGTTGTGGCAAATGATGTATCATTATCACCCATGTTTTAGTGACAAAAAAGGCTCAACAGATATACATTATAGCAATACAATTCTCACAAATGTAGACCAATAATATTTATTTCAATAATTCTTGAACCATGATAATGTTGCAATCAAACAATACACAAAAATTAATAACACTTGGAACTCTCAAAATAACTCACACACTCAAATTAACTCTCAAAATTAATAGTATGTTGCTCAGTAGCATTTGCACGTGCTTGAGCTGCAGCTTCACACTGCTCATAAGCCTCGATTTGCGTCGTGCTGGCATAGGTGTAGAATTAATCTTTTCTTGGTGCTTCATGTAGTTTTATCTACAAAACATGAAACAACGAAGTAAGAAATCATATATTAGATGACATGAAAACAGGTTCAGCTAATGAATTATAAGAACATGCATYAAGACTAGGATGGTTCATCAAATTAATTGTATCAGATAACAGTACAATTGATTGGATTACAGCCTTTGATTAGATTACAGTACAAATGGTGGATATTAATGGAATCACTCTCAGTACTAATATGTCGAGTTGCTAATAACTACAAAATACACCTTATTAACTTAATAAATGATCATGTAAGTTCAAGCATAATAGAGGCTAATAAATGTATAAAATCTATACCGGAGGTCAATCGGTCCCTTGGATCATTGAATAAAGCAGAGGCGCTCATCAAATTCTCTGTCCATCTCAGCAATTCGTTGCTGATAACTACAAAATACACCTTATTAACTAATAAAAGACCATGTAAGTTCAAGCATAATAGAGGCTAATAAATGTATAAATTCTATACCAGAGGTCAATTGGTCTCTTGGATCATTGAATAAAGCAGAGGCTAGCTCATCAAATTCTCTGTCCATCTCAGCAATTCGTCGAGGCACCCGTGGAGCCATGTTCCTTCAAAATAGCAATGGAATGAATGGAGATTTTACCAAAAGAAACAATCTGACAAACAAATTATTCGAGAAACATGAAGACTTGAAAGGACAGGAGGCATGGATGCCCAGTGTGTGCGTGGGTTGGTGTCGAGCATAGGTATATTCACAGATCGAAAGTCAGGGCAACAATATGAAATTGGAGGCATCGCCATCTTCACAGATTGGATGGAAGGACAGTGATGCGGAGATGGGCACAATGGCGGTCGAGTGGATCGGGGCGCGATGATGAATCATTGGATAGGGTGGAGGATGTGCCGCACCGCAGGCGTCTGCCGTCTGGGTGTGCGCCAAGGCGAATTGGCGACAGATGGGCTTGGCGACCGCTTTGACTAAAGAGTAATCACAGGCGGAAGCTAATGATGGCTGAATGGCGGAAGGCACTTAGAAAAAAAAAGAGACAAAGGAAATACTAGTACGCACGTATTAGTTGCGTGTTTCTCTTGTCTCCTGATTAGCTTCTATCCTATCGTGTTGTGTCTTTTTCTCCTCTCCTGGTTGGCGGGAGGTGAATCGATATTTGGTACAATAAAATTTTTGCCAAAATTACATGGAGGTTGCGCTCGGTGTGAAAAGAAAAGATAAACAAGGGCCATAATATTTCTAACACAAATTATAATTTTCTAGCAACCAATATTTTTAATATGTTTTTAGTGAAAAATATTTTCGTTAATTTTGTAGATAATGGTCTTTTAGTGGTATTTTCCTAAAATAAGGTTCTTTCAATGCTATAAAAACTAATTTTCATTTCCAAAATAATTATAAAGCCAAACTGAAATAGGCTATGCAAAAAAAGGACATCTATGGAGGCCAACAAATCTGTCAGAGCTAGTCCCGGTTTCTAAGACTCACATGTTATGAAAACAGTATATATTTTTTATCCTCATGAAACTCATTGACTATGAAACCACATCTCTAGTAGTGAGTCAAACCATACATTAAAAGTTGGATACACGTCAAAACTATGTTTTGACTCTCTCTTCATTTGGTCCTTATAGCAAGAAAAAGCAACTTTTAATGAGAAAATTTACTTTGTTACCATCCAAATCAATATTGTTCCGATTTTGCATTGAAACTTATGAGTTCTCTTCAATGCCATTGATTCTAATTTTGTAATCCATTATATGCTATTTCTATTTGATACCCTGACCCAAAATGACCATTAAACCCCTCCTTCCTTCTTCCATGCATCAAATCCCACACCCGTGCCTTATCCCTCTATCTCATGCTCCTCGGCCACCGCACCAGGGGCCACTCTATGGAGGTGGTCCCTGCTGAGGCCAACTTGCATGAGCCCGCTTCGCCGCTGTTGTCATGTCCCACAGCTACAAAGACGAGGCTACTGCCATAGTCCACACACTTGATGACTTCTGGTGGCTTGGGTTCACCATCGGCTGCCCTCGTCGCCGCCATGTGCGTGGTCACCTATTTAGCTGCTACATAGGACTTGTTGTACCATGGCCGCTAGAGATGCTCTGGTTGTTGGTATGGCTTCGAAACAAACTTAGTCTCAATTGTTAGTTCATATGACTTATAATTTGAAATTGAGAGAGTACATTTTAATTTAGTTTATTTTCAAACATCATTGTCTATTCATACAGATCAAGTCAAATATCCATGTTCGAACCATATTAGTTTTATTTTGGATCATAATTTTTTTGCAAATAATGAACTCACTCATATTTTCCATGATTAATAAAGCAATTATGGTGCTTTAAATCTTTGTCGAATACAAAATCGGGTCCTCCACAAATAACCAGGTTACCAACCATGTATTTATCGGCGTTAATGTTCACCACAAAAAGAGAGAAAAAGAAAATTGGGCAAGGTCCTACATTTTTGGATCAACATCAGAAGGCCAACAAATCTGACTGAACCCAGTACTCCATGGCCACCGCTTAAATCCTAGAGAGCCCCGCACTGCTCCTGCCTCCGATCTGTTGCTTCCTGCCTCCGGTGCACAGCCAGAGGCACTCGCATCCAACACCTTTGCTGAAAGGTAATACTTTTAATATACACCAGTTAGAGAGTAATATTTAGTCAAAAATAATCTAGTAAATGGTGATAATACAATATTTGCCACATGTTTTTATCACTAATAAATATTATATAGCAAGAAAATTTATTTCTCACAGTTAACTTGGTATACAGTGACTAAAGAATATTTTGCCACAACATTTTCTCACTAATTGTGTACCATGTGGCATTGCAAAAAAACACTGATAAATGCAATAATAGTGGCGAAAATTGTTTAGCCACAATTAATATGTCAAATAGTGAAAAAATATAATTTCGCCACAACATTTTCTCACTAATCTTGAACCTTGTGGCCATATAATATTTTGTCACTGATACATGGCATAGTTGTGAGGAAAAAATATTTAGTCACAATTAACCTATTTATTAGTGGCAAATTAATGTTTCTCCACTAAATTTGCCACTGAAGATACATCCTGTGGCGATATAGTAGTTTGCCACTGATAACCGATGCAATAGTGGTGAAAATTAGTTTGGTCACTAATAACATGAGAATCAGTGACAAAACAAAATTTTGCCACCATATTTTATCACTGATGCTCGGTCTCCCTGTAGTGATCACCTTAACCAAGGAGAAATTATTACGCCAAGTACTGTTAGCCACCGCCCGGTCCAATCTTTCCCTTTTGTAACTTGCGCTACATGGTGGTTGTTTCTCCAAGTAAACGGATCTCCTGTAAATCCCAAATCATGGAGGTCACAGTCTTCTAGTGCCTTACGAAAATCCTCCATACATCTTTCCACCCTTGGGGGCCCTCCCTCCTTCTCATAATTGAACAAAATCTCGTTAAAATCACCACAACACAACCATGGTAGGTTATTTTCCTTCTTCAACAGTCGTAGTAGTCCCCATGTATTTTCCTTCTCTTCATTTCTTGATTCTCCATATATGCCTGTAAATCTCCATTTCCATCAGTCCTCTTTAATCACCACATCAATATGATACTTTGACATACTCTTTACTGTAACATCAGTATCCCTCCTCCAAAAAAGAGCCAAGCCTCCACTTGTACCGTTGCTACTTTTTGCTACCATATTTGGCATCTCCAACTTCTAACGAAACCATTCCATCCATTTCTTGTCATGTTTTATCTCTGAAAGAAAAAGGATATCTGGGGCCTCCCTCTTCTGGACATCCAGAAGTCCACGAACTGTCGGGCCATTCCCCAATCCCCGACAGTTCCAACTTATCAGCCTCATTTTTCTTGGCGGGATTGGCAAAGCAATCCCGCCTTCATGTCCGATGGTATCTCTGTTACCTCTCCTAGACTCAGCCTAACCTTCTTGTGTACCTCTAATTTCTCGTCCAACAACTGCTCTAATCCTCTTTTGCCACCAGAAGGTATTTGCATTTCCCCCCATCCCCATTTGTGCCACGTGGAAGTCTTCTGAATGTCCCTCTTGAATTCTTTTCTCCTGTAGGAAATAGTACGTTGATTTGTTACCATTATTACCAAGGGAAAGTCATGTCTTTTTCTTTTTGATTGAGAGTGGGAGTGAAAACTCTGCTGAACTTAATTGCTCAATGCTCATCAGCTCGGCCGCGACGAAGAAGACGACGGGATAAATGGGCCACATCCAGACTTTGGATCTACTGGTGGGCTGGGCTCGCCAAGCATGGTCGGGCCGCCATTGAGGCCTAGCGCTGTTGCAGCTGCTCGGCCTGCAATGGGCACCAGAAACATAAAAGCCCAGAATCCGGCCCACTACTAATAAACTGTAAACACTGCCACATGTACATACATTGACAAATGACCCTTGCTTTTTTTCTAGATTCTAGAAGATGGAGGTGCACATCAAATTTATGTTTTAAAATGTGGGTACCAACTACCAAGAAATGCATGCGCGACGAACTAGTAATAACTGATTCTATTCACCGAAGAAAAAAGAGCTGCTAATTAATATAAGCCTCCCTACAAATCGATGAAATGCAGTGTAGCATGCGAGTCCTGCCCTGCCTTAGGCCAACGTCGTCTGAATCTCACGTCAGTCTGCACAACCCCTTTTACAGTCTGGGAACTGATATGCTCCGTAGTACTCGTGCGTGGTCTAATGCTGGAGATGAGGTAGCAGTGCTAGATAGATTGGGCTCAGAGCTCTCCGGGTCTGACTGCATGAAGCCAGCAGCAAGCAGCAACCCATCAACCTCTAGCCTGGGCCTTGTTGCTTACTCCTCTGAAAGAAATGTAGCTAAGGTTGTAACGATGAGGGCACGGCTACTCTCCTTCCAATGTGACCTCATCGATCAGCTTCCCGTGCAGCAGCTAAACCCTGCTGCTTTCCTACTAACCTAATTAGTGCTGCAGTGGCAGCCTAGCAGGGCAATGAAAACGACTCCAAATACCTTTAATATATACTTTGCTAGCATCTACTACACATGCTGATCGGCACCTACATATCCGTCCAAGTCACAGCCTGTGCTGCACGTACATGCAGGAACAAGATTATATCTGAAGCAAACAAGCATTGCTACCTAGGGGGAGTGATGATTGATCGATTAGCATATGTTAATACAAGTGTCACATCCCAACTAACCTGGGGTTAACCTAGCTAGCTAGGCATGTTGTAGATAGGCAGAGGTAGATTTAGTTGAGGCGTAGGTCATCTTTTTCGCCCACCCAATAGGCCAATACCCATATTCCTCAGTTGTTCCACGGACGTGCCTGCACTGCATGGTGGGCTGCTAGCTTCCATGCACTGAATCACTGATGCATGCTTGCTGCCATGTGCTTGCCTTGCCTCCATTATGCATTGCTTCCTCCTGGTTTCAGGGACTAGTTGTCTGTTACTCCTAATTAACTGAACCTGCTCCCCGCTTCTTCCCGATTGCTTCTTGTTTGCACCTCAATAGTTTAATTTTATATAGTTTGAGCATGCAGTTTATAGTTGTGCGGATTCCTTGGTTATACGTCATCACTCTGTCCCAAAATAAATGCACTTCTAGAGTTTAAAGTTTATCAAAAATAAATGCACTTTTAATATAGGACAAATCAACTCTAGTTGTCTTTTTTCTACTTTCTCTTTTTTCAAGGTGCAATGATTACATCTTTATTGGGGTATAAATATAATTTCTCACTAGCATTGATCTTCGCACCAAACTCTAGAGGGTTTTGCTACAGTACATACATCTATTACCTCTTAGGAGGTAAGAGTTTGAATAAATCACAACCGTTGAATTTTAGAACATATTAGACAATTAAATAACCAAATAATAAGGAAAAAATGTTGGCTATATCTGTGCACTGATTTCCTTGCCATATCTGATATAGGAGCATGCACGATAGTTATGGCACGTATGTACAAGATTCATATGTGTATCTGTATGATTATCTCGCCTACGTAATACTACATGCTTCTGGGTATGTGCAACTAATCACTATGTAGCGAAAATAGTTAGACTTCTTGTCACGTGTCATTAACTCATTATAGTATATTATATAATGCAACTATATGACGTATATTTTTATATATAGACGGTTGTGATGATACATATACACCTGTCACGCTACAACATTTTTATATATAAATAAATAATGATAGGGTTTCATATTTATTTCTTTTGACAAATTTGTCACGTACAAAATGTTTTGATTATGTTACGTGCATGTTTTTTTCTTGTCAATACAGGTTCAGCTTTGTTCACGTAAAGAAATGTTAAAAAGGAAGTCGCCATAGATGCCAAGGCCGAATAAACAAAATAATGCTAATCAAGTTAGTATGTCATATCCAAAGTTGCAAAATAAAAAGGATTTACCATATCTAATAGGTCAGCATGCATCAATTCAATGGTGCAGCAAGGCTTTTTACTCCCGGTTGGGAAACTCCTTTAGTCCTAGTTTCCCAACCGGGAGCACCAATCCAGGACTAAAGGTATCCTCCTTTAGTCCCGGCTCGACGCCCGGGACGGTTGGAAATACCAACCGGGAGTAAAGGGGGCCTCCAGGCCTGGCCAGGGACCGCCACGGGGCAAGACCTTTATTCTCGGTTGGTGTTACTAACCGGGACTAAATGTTCCTCTTTTTTTTTTCCTTTTTCTGGTTTCTATTTTTGATTTCTTTTTTCATTTAATGATTAGTTTTGATATTAAAANTTAATGGTTTTGTTACAATTACAGAAACAACACTTTTGACTGCAATTACAGAAACAACACTTTTGACTGCCTTTCTAGTTCCTCTTCATTAGATTGTCTTTTGTTAAAATTACCCCCCCGCAAGAGATACCAAAGAAAAATCTTGATTTTTAGAGGAATTTTTAACTTCCAAATCAATTTATGAGAGAAAGGANTTAATGGTTTTGTTACAATTACAGAAACAACACTTTTGACTGCAATTACAGAAACAACACTTTTGACTGCAATTACAGAAACAACACTTTTGACTGCCTTTCCAGTTCCTCTTCATTAGATTGTCTTTTGTTAAAATTACCCCCTGCAGGAGATACCAAAGAAAAATCTTGATTTTTAGAGGAATTTTTAACTTCCAAATCAATTTATGAGAGAAAGGAGTATTYTGATTCATTATGTGAAGATACATAGAATGGACTGTAAATTGACCATTGTTCTGCAAGCTCCAAATAAACAAATCTCTCTCATCAGTTAAATAGATGTGAGTGATCTTGGCTACTAAGTCTTCCCATTCATCTAATTTATCGCCCACAAGAGCTCTCCGAAATGAAATATTCAGTGGTGTTGATCTCATAATATTGGCCACTGTATCATGCGGATGATTTGTAATATTATATAGTACGGGATAAAAGTCTTTGAATGGGTGATTGCCTACCCACGTATCTTCCCAAAATCTTGTTTGTGATCCATCATTAACTTTGAAGGAACCAGGAGCCAAAACTTGGTCCTTTATTTCCATCAGACCCTTCCAGAAATGGGAGTCATTAGGTTTGATATGGACTTGTGGAAGAGATTTTGAGCTTAGATACTTGTTTCTAAGCAAGTTTTGCCAAGTCCCTTCTCCATTAAGCAAATTTATAATCCACTTGCTTAATAGACATTTATTCTGGACTTGGAGGTCAATGATTCCAAGTCCTCCTTGGTCTTTAGGATGACATAAGATGTCCCATTTTGCAAGGCGATATTTCTTTTTATCTTTGTCGCATTGCCAAAAGAATCTAGATCTGTAATAATCTAGTTTTTTAAGAACACCTTTCGGTATTTCAAAAAAGTACATTATGAAGATGGGTAGACTGCTAAGCACTGAATTTAGAAGGACTAACCTACCTCCATAAGATAAATGCTTTGCTTTCTAGCAAGTCAATTTTTTTTCGAACCTCTCTTCGATGCTCCGCCAGTCTATATTATGGAGTTTTTTTATAATGCATTGGTATACCTAAATATCTGAAGGGGTAGTCACATGCATCACATCCGAAGAGCTCAATGTATTGGTCCTCAAAATCTTTTGCTTCTCCATAACAAAAGATTTCACTCTTATGAAAGTTGATTTTGAGTTCGGACAATTGTTCAAAAACACACAACAAAAGTTTCATGTTTTTTGCTTGTTCCAGGTCATGGTCCAAAAAGATAATGGTATTATCTGCATATCGTGTGGGATGACCCCCCTTAATTGTCCATCATCCTTTGCTCTTTTAATCAAGAGCACAAGCATATCTGCAATGATGTTGAACAAAATAGGTGATATTGGGTCGCCTTGACGCAGACCTTTTTTTGTTTGGAAGTAGTGTCCGATGTCATCATTGACTTTAATACTAACACTACCCCAAGTGACAAAGCTCTCAATCCAATTGCACCATTTTGGTGAGAAGCCTTTCATTCTCAAGGTTTGTTGTAGGAAGGACAACTTAACTTTATCATAGGCTTTTTCAAAGTCAATTTTGAAAATCACCCCGTTAAGCTTTTTAGTCTGTAATTCATGAATGGTCCCATGTAATATGACCACACCTTCCATTATGTTCCTGCCTGGCATAAAGGATGTTTGTGATGGACTCACCACTTTCTGTGCTACTTTGTTGATTCTGTTTGTGCCAACTTTTGTGAAAATTTTAAAACTGACATTAAGCAGACAGATTGGTCTGTATTGTTGGATTTGTTTTGCATCTTTAGTCTTAGGCAGAAGAGTAATTACCCCAAAATTTAGACTAAAAAGTGGTAGGCATTCTTCGTAAAAATCATTGAAGAGCGTCATCAAACCCTCCTTTATCACTTCCCAGAATACTTGATAGAATTCTGCAGGGAAGCCATCAGGACCTGGAGCTTTATTGTGTTCCACTTGGAATAAAGCCTCTTTGATCTCTGTTTCAAGGTTTCAGTAAATGCTGATGTAAGCATATCATTTTCACCATCGTGTTGTAAATTAGGGGTATAAGCACAATTGCCCTAGACTTATCGATTTGCCATGAAAAAAGTCCATTGGTGCTCCATGAACTATCGCCAAAGTCCAGGTTTGCTCCCTCAACTGCAAAACCAGACATGGGACCTCCTGGAACTTTGCAAACCGGGTATGTTACCTCCCACAGCCTGTTGGAAGTGGTTTTGAAAAGTGGTTTTGTATT
>PUID01062204.1:877-11339 GCA_002993905.1 Miscanthus sacchariflorus
AGTGTCAGCAATGCCGATTATGATCCAGCAAGGAAGGCCAAGTCAAAGAACCATCCTTTATATGGGGCTGCACTGAATTTGAACCTAGGGAAATTAATGCTTTCCCTTGTAACTACTGTACAGTCTGCACTACTGCTTTTGTTGCTAGGTGGATGTGATTTCTTAGCTCAAGTGTACTTGTCTGTATAAAGGGTTTGATTGCTTTGTATGTAATTGTATAAAGAATTTGATTAATGGAATGGATGAAACATGACTGATGTATGTAGGACCCTAGTGGAGAGTTTTTTTTTTTTGTAAATTGTCATCAGTGACGCGTCTAACCAAAATACGTCTCTGATGAGAGCTTCCCCAGAGACGAGTTTTGTCCATACGCGTCACTGGTCACTCACATTGGAGACGTGTTTCGGCTTTAAGCGTCACTGATAATTCGCATTAGAGACGTGTTTCGGCTATACGCGTCACTGTGGACCATCATTAGTGATGCGCTTTTACGCGTCACTGATCTGTTCACATCACAGATGCAATGTAAGTGACGCGTGTTTTCCGTGTCACTAATGACTGTCTAGACGCGTCACTGATAAGCTTTTCTGGCATAGTGAACGCCAGTGTGCAATCCACAGTGGATTTCATCTCCACTGCAACACAACTGATCAGGGCGTCACCAAGCTGTTTCAGGGTACCGCTGAGGTGACCAAAATCTCTGTGCAGGATAACAAGGCCTGGCAAAAGAATTACATCTCTCGGCAGTGCTACAACGGATCCACGAATCAGGTGATAATAAAATCGTCGTTCTAGGGTTCAAAGGTGTAGCCTACATGGTCAGCGACATTGTAAGTCTTCGATATATGTTCCACACTTCTCTAAACATACACATATATATACTCATCACAGCCTTCTAATATTCGCAGTATGCAATTGGTTGCTTGACGACTTGCGATGATATGAGCCCCAAGAACAACTCATGCTCCTCTACTGCTGGGTGCTACCAGGTGGACCTTCCTCAGGGCGTGCGGTATTATCATGGCTACTTCAACCCGTTATACAATACCAGTCAGATATGGAGGGAGCACCCTTGCAATTATGTTACTGTGATGGAGAAAGCAGCCTTCAACTTCAGCACCACTTATGTCACCTCGACGCTGTTTTATGATAGAGATCATGCACAGACACCAGTGGTGATGGAATGGGCAATCACACAACATACATGTGCAGAAGCTAAAATCAGCAAGACTACACCTTATGCGTGTGTTAGCAACAATAGCTATTGTAGCACTAATTATGTGGGCTATGTTTGCAAGTGCTTAGACGGATACGAGGAAGGTAACCCTTACATCGTCGGCGGATGCACAGGTTCATCTTCATCTTCGTTATTTTGATTTTTTACTTCAGTTTCCTTGCTCATGCAAAGGCAGTGGACATATTTCATTTTCAACCAAGCAGCGGATCCTAAAAAAACTTGTACAATACTACATGCATACTTTTCATAGGGGAAATTCACATCCTGAGCGCTAGATGTAGGCTGAAATGATTATTTATTCTAATATATGGTAACTAAGAGTACACTATAGGATGTAGAACACATAATTCTAATAAAATTTTAAAAAAAAACTTGAAAAAATGTACAATAGGAACTAATAAGTTCAAAGTTACATTGGAAATCCAAAATCTAGATTCACAAAGTTATGACATATAGACTGCAACAAGAGCTAGCATAACTTATATTAATTAAGCTATGGTACTAAACACAGAGTGACGACACAATGAGGCGTGATTGAAACAAGGAAAACTATGATTATGGAGGAAACCGATTATGCATGGAAACCATGTAGATCTGAGTAATTGATAATTGAAGTTATCACTTCAAGATTCCTTGAGACAGAAGTTTCCCACTCCTAATTTATGAGTTCATTTCAAATGGAACCCTTTATCATCATCTTCATGTTGAAGGACCAATATCATTATCATGGACTGATCGGCTGAGAATTGCACTTGAAGTTGCTAGAGCACTATCCTACCTACATTTCGGCTACTTCAATGCCAATATTTCATAGAGATGTTAAAACCACCAACATACTTCTTGATGATAATTTGCAACTGTGAGATATTAAAATTTACGGGATACTTTATGTTCTAGTTAATAATGGTGGAGGTAAGTAATTTAGATAAAAGCCAAGGGCGTTCCCTACAATAGTTTTTCAGAATGGCATATGTGTGCTTACTTTTAGTTATTTCTAATAATGGTGTAATGTAGATGCATATTTATGGGTTACCTCAGATTATTTTTTATATTTGCATAACTGGGTAACTTAGGCAATGATTGGGGAGTTTAGCTATTTTGTACTGGCAGAGGTAGGTAATTTAGATATAGTTTTTTGTGTTATTTTGAAGCATTTTTTATAATGGCATAGGACCATAGTTTAAATATAGATCTATAGTTTTGTTTTATATATTTTTTGGCATGGGTAATATTATAGAAAATAGAATAGATATAATGGCTATTATTGTCAATTTTGATTAAAGTCTACATGGTGGCACAATGTTTTTGAATTTTTCAATAAATTGTATGTGTTATTTTTATTACATGAGGATTAGTGTGGAGGCTTCGAAAGAACTCGCCAATTAGTAATGTTGACATTGTATTAAAAAATTACCCACCATTGCAATTATAAGATCCGGATAAAGTAACCCCTAGAAATGCATCTATATTAACCATTTCTGCTATTTTGAAATAACACGTGAAGAAACTACCTAAATTTTCATTTAAATTACCCACTATCATTATGAAAGATACTATCAATCAATTCTCCAAATTTGCATCTAAATACTTCCACGAGACAATACTAAAAGTAAACCAAAATAATCCTTTAATTGAACATCTAAATTAACCACGTATGATATTAGAAAAATGTCTTAAAACACCCCTAATAATATGATTATGTACCACTTTTACCACTATTAATATTAGAAAATAAACTCAATGTAAACAAATATGCTACTTGCCACCTATATAAACTAAGTATATGTACATGGATGATCCGTAAATATATATACTTTGAGGGCATATGAATCAAGAAATTGTTTCTCGATTGATCACGTGTGACACTAACAATGTCTTCTAAATTATATTAATTCTCCATGACATAAATAAATAATTTATACATTTTATTGAAACACTAATATATCTATATTCACAGATTAACCCGATTCATTTAGTTTTTATAAAAAGTAATACGATACTTCACACATAAGTTTTTAGTAAATTCACATCCTGAGCACTCAGTGCAGAATGAAATGATTGTTTCTGCCAATGTGATAACTAAGAGTATAATTTAGGAACTAGAACAGATAATTTTAATAAAATAAAAGAATTTTGAATAGAATGTACAGAACTAATAAGGTTCAAACTGCACTAGAAAGTCAAAAGCTATATTCATGTTGGGAAAGCCGGATCCCGACAGAGTGTTGAGAGCATGAGAGCTAGGAGCCTTCGACCGGTACGGACACAAATACCGAGGCAAAGGATTTCTTGGTTGGAGAGCCGAATGATCTCTCCTATATTGGGGTTCTTTGAGTCCCCTTCTACTGGGTACAGTTACATGTATATCTAGGGCATATTCCCTCTCCGCTGAGTACACAGCCTCGGGGGCCGGGATGATCTTTACATACCCAACCGCCTTCCTAAATGGGCCCTTGATGAGCCTAGGCTTCAGCCGGCTGAGGCTGTTTGACCCGGTCCGAGAGCCCTTGCCGTCCGAGCCATCCTCTCCAGCAGCTAGGGGAACGGCGCGCCCTGGACCTTCAAACACCTTTCTCGGAGTCATTCGCCAGACGCTTATAGTCTTCTCCCTAGATGCCCTCAGGGCCCGCGCGAAGGCTCGTGTCATCATTCTCTCCTAGAGGTGTTCTGAAGCCTTCCGGGGCTTTGCGCGAAGGCCAACTCAACGACTCTTGCTGAAAGGTTTGCCTGGCTTTCGGAGTTGATCCATTGGTTGGTTCTCTAGAAGCCTTCATGTGGATCTAGTCCTCGTCCCCTGAGGACCTTTTGCCTGTAGTCAAAGATTCTTCAAGTCATCATTAGACATGGTTAGTGAACCTTTGGGCGCAAGGCTTCATTCCCCAACATTTCACAAAGTCATGACATATGGACTGATACAAGAGCTAGCATAACTTAAGCTATGGTTTAACTAACACGAGGCAACGATACACTAAGGAGTGAATCAAACAAGGGAAAACTAAAGATAGGGATAGAAGCCATGTAGAATAATTGATAATTGAAGGCTATCATTTAAATAGAGATTACATAGAACCTATATGAGTGTATTAGAAAATGAATAAAAAGGGAGGGCAAAGATAAGAAATTTTTATTGTCCATTGGTCTTTATGTTATCCCTAGACTTCCGAACATACATAATTTTCTTCTTAATAATCTTCAATGTACATTTATTTTGTAGATACAAATGAGTGTGAGAACCCAGAACACAACTCATGCTATGGTGTCTACCGAAACTTACCTGGGAGTTTCCAGTGCTGGTGTCAACATGGGACCTATGGAAGCCCTTGGATGGATGGGGGATGTGTCAAGGGTTCATCCGCAGGTAACAAGCCACCGTGTCCACCATATTTACTCCTTTTGTTACAAAGCGATGGTTGTTTTAGTTTTATCCAAAGTAAAATTTATTCAGATTTTAATCAATTTTGTAGAAAACACACACCAACATTATAATGTAAAATTAGTTTCATTAAATCAACAATAAAATATGTCTTGGTAGTCAATGTATCTGACATTTTAGATTTTATTATATTTTTCTATAAATTTAGTCAAAGTTAGAGAACTTTTATTTAGGATAAAACTAAAACAACCAATACCTTGGAATGGAATGAATAATGTTTTTTCCAATCCAACTTCAAGAATTTTGACCCATCATTTTACACTTTAGGTTTAAGCATTGGGCTTGGAGTAGGCAGTGGCACATGTTTCTTGGTTCTAGCACTCATCAGCCCCTCCATAACGCGTAAGATCAAGACAAGAAAAATTAAACAAAAAATTTTCAAGCAAAATCACGGTTTATTGTTGCAACAACTGATATCACGAAATGCAAACATCAGTGAGAGGATGATTATTACCTTAAGGGAGCTAGAGAAAGCTACAAACAATTTCGATAGAGAGCGTGTGATTGGTGGTGGAGGGCATGGTACTGTGTTTAAAGGGAATCTAGGTCTAAATGTTGTGGCAATTAAGAAATCGAAGATTGTAGTACAAAGAGAAATCAATGAATTCATAAATGAAGTCGTCGTTCTTTCTCAAGTGAATCATAGAAATGTGGTTAAGCTTTTAGGATGTTGCCTCGAGACAGAAGTTCCACTCCTGATTTATGAGTTCATTTCAAATAGAACCCTTTATCATCATCTTCATGTTGGAGGACCAATATCATTATCATGGGCTGATCGACTGAGAATTGCACTTGAAGTTGCTAGAGCACTATCCTACCTATATTCGGCTGCTTCAATGTCAATATTTCATAGAGATATTAAAACCACCAACATACTTCTTGATGATAATTTAACTGCAAAGGTATCAGACTTTGGTGCTTCAAGGTACATCAGAATTGATCAGACCGGAGTGACTACAGCCATTCAAGGAACAATTGGTTATTTAGATCCCATGTACTATAATACAGGTCGGTTTACTGATAAGAGTGATGTTTTTAGTTTTGGTGTTGTTCGTATAGAATTGCTAACTAGAAGAAAACCATTTTTCTATCTGTCTGACAATGGTGATGATCTTGTTCCACATTTTACATCACTACTCACAAAAGGTAGACCAGGTGACATAATAGATCCTCATGTTATGGAGGAGGAGGATGGAGAAATCCTAGAAGTAGCTAGATTGGCGACATTGTGTACCAAATTGAGGAGAGATGATCGGCCTCCAATGAGAGAAGTGGAGATGACACTTGAGAATTTAATTTTTAAAAAGTAGCAGGTTCCTTTCATTAAAACATCAAGGAGATATGGTCCTAATCAAACAAGGGATCACAACAAGTCGATTGAATTGGTTACCAATGAAGCAAGCAGGCAATACACTATGGAAATGGAAATCTTGTTGTCAGCAGCGTACCCCAGATGAACTTTTAAGTGTATGCTTATTTGAATGTTTGAATGTGGAAATCTTCTTGTAATAAGTGTAGCCTACTTCCTGTATGTTGTAGGGATGACATTCAAATAATCAGCAGCCCAAGTCGATCACCCATTGAATTTTCATTATGAATGGTGACCATGTTGTTGTAGATCTTTTCTCTGATTCAGTTAGTTCTAGATTTCCAGTTTTTTTATGGAACAGGAGGGGTTTAAACCCCTACCGGAAATTTATTGAAAAAGAAATAGCGTAGCAGTACAATCATGAAACAAAGAAGGTCAGGAAGAAACAGTATTTGAAAGAAATGTTTCGGTTCTGAAATAGCATATGGCTTGATTTATATCTGATATGTTTTCCAATTTTGTGAGTACAATCATGAAACCCCCGTTCGCTTCGTTGAAAAAAAACAAGCTGAAACACTGTTCCGGCTAATTGTTGTGAGACAAAAACATTGTTCCGGCTGAAAAAAAAAACAAGTTGAAAAAGACGAATTATAAGAGAAGCGAATAGGGCCAATGGTACCAAATCCAAGCCTAACCTGCTGCTAGATCCTGGTGACATGGAAGAACAAGTTCCTTCAACGGCTGATTGGTGATCTTAATTTCTTCCCTATTTCTTTTCCTCTATTTTGTGGGCTTTGATAAATTATTGTCGTGGTTATATATGTGTTTGTTAAATCATGCCTGTTGGACCCGGCCGCGATGGAGCTTTGTGATGGCCACCAACCGGCTGAAGTAGTCCGTGACTCTGCCGTGGCCGACATCGTTCACTTACTCAAGTAAAAGTGCAGCAACTGGATTTTGCAGATCCTTGAAATGTGGACTCACGAGCTGCAAGCCAAGTGTTGTCTCGAGGGTTTTTGTTCTAGTGCACTACAGCTAGACGCAAACCAATAGTGCATTTTTTTAGGAGTGATTGATAGACAGGAATTTGGATATTACAAAATTTGAAACAAAAAGACAAATACGAATATTAATTTTAAGTGTTTTGACGTTTGAGTCCACGAGAGAACATTTTGTAACCACTTGAATACATGTGAGAGGCATTTGTCAGCAGGCAGTGTGGGTGAGGGTGACAGTGCGTCGAAGTGTTTTTCCCCCCTAAATGTTAGCATGATGTAAATAAATATTATAAAGGTCCAATCACTAAAGGTGGCGTCAGTCAAAGTGTTTACCGGCAGGCAGGGCACAACAACAGTATTATACGAACTGAACTTGTGTGACAAAAATCAGGAGAACGAAATTTACTTTAGCTGATCAAAATGTAAGCCCATCGCGCGAATCTTGATCGAGGTGACGCATCAGATTGCCGGCTCGGGGCGGCAGCGCCGGCACACCGTGTTTCAGAGTCATGGTGCGGTCGTTTCAGCGCACTAACAAGTCAAGTGTTCCAGGCAGCGTCATGGAAAAAAAATCCAAAATAGAACAGGTCAGTGCGTTGACAATAACAAGTCAAGTGTCTCCTCTGCGTCCAATCCTCTATAATATACCCTACAGCTGTGGTGCTGTGAAAAACCAGACCCAGGCAAAGCAACTAATACTCGTCCCATGGAGTTGTCACACCTTCGGCGGTGTGGGGATTCCGATGGCACGGAGTCCTGGCTGCTCGACGAGGTGCGGCGACATCGACGTCCCTTACCCGTTCGGCTTGGAACCACAGTGCGCAATCACCAAGCAGTTTCAACGTAACTCATCTGCACGACGGCTGCGGGCGGCAGGAAGCTGTTTCATGATGATGGTCATGGTAATATAAGTTGGAGGTGATCAACATCTATGTGACGCGCGCATAACAAGCTCCGGGTCAAGACTCATATCTCTCGGCAGTGCTACAATCAATCCAACGAAGCGCGGATGAACATTACCGGCACGCCTTACGTGATATCGCACAAGGATAACACAGTCATCTTTCTCGGGTGCGGAAGGCAGGCCACACTGTAAGTAATCTTAATATTCCACGGCACTCTAAACATATACTCCCGTTATTATGCTGAGTGCTATGCTACGAGTATCTATCAACTCCAGCTAGCTGATATGAAATTTTCCGCAACATTCCCAGTACATTATCGGCTGCCAGACGTCATGCGACGATGATCTCAAGGACGGCTCATGCTCCCCTACTGCTGGGTGCTGCCAGGTCAACCTCCCGAGGAGTGTGCAGGTCACCCAAGTCTCTTTTACCGACCCATGGCATAACACCACTCAGAATCAGATTGATCAGATGCAGAGGGAGGAGTACCCTTGCAATTATGTCACTGTGATAGAGAGCAAAGCCTTCAAATTCAACACCACTTATCTCACATCGTCAGCGTTCTATGACACTGACAACGCAACGGCACCTGTCGTGATACAATGGGGTATTACACGCAAGAAATGTAAAAGTGCAAAAAATGACAAGAATGTACCCTATGCTTGTGTCGCCAACAATAGCCAATGCGTCAACAATGATGCGGGCTACGCCTGTAGCTGCTCCAGTGGATACAAAGGCAACCCTTACCTCATCAACGGATGCCCAGGTTCATCTTCGTGTTCAATTTTTTTTTTCCTGTTGTTTTTGTTGCAAATGCTCCTTTTGTTTTTAAAGTGCCTCTCTTTCTTCTTGGAAAATAAGACCAATAACAATCGTACTATTACTAATTTGAGGCTTCTTTATTTAGAGCTTCTGCATTAATCCCAACAATACGAGCTAGAAAAGAGACAAATAGCAGAAAATTAAAAAAGGGTGTGTCTCCACAGCAGTTGCCTGAGATTTTGCATAAGCTTCAGTCATCTTCAACCTCTTGCTCCGCCNGACAAAGTTTGTCAAATACAAACGAAACATGCTACAGTATCCAGGTTACAAAAATTTACAATCTAAACAAGGCCAAAGTATATATACTCTTAGCAGCGTCATGGTGCGGTCGTTTTAGCGCAGTAACGAATTCACTGTTCCAGGCAGCGTCATGGAAAAAAATTTATCCAAAATAGAACAAGTCAGTGCGTTGACAATAGTAAGTCAAGTGTCTCCTATGCATCCAATCCTCTATAATATACCCTACAGCTGTGGTGCTGTGAAAAACCAGACCCAGGCAAAGCAACTTATACTCGTCCCATGGAGTTGTCACACCTTCGGCGGTGTGGGGATTCCGATGGCACGGAGTCCTGGCTGCTCGACGAGGTGCGGCGACATCGACGTCCCTTACCCGTTCGGCTTGGAACCACAGTGCGCAATCACCAAGCAGTTTCAACGTAACTCATCTGCACGACGGCTGCGGGCGGCAGGAAGCTGTTTCATGATGATGGTCATGGTAATATAAGTTGGAGGTGATCAACATCTATGTGACGCGCGCATAACAAGCTCCGGGTCAAGACTCATATCTCTCGGCAGTGCTACAATCAATCCAACGAAGCGCGGATGAACATTACCGGCACGCCTTACGTGATATCGCACAAGGATAACACAGTCATCTTTCTCGGGTGCGGAAGGCAGGCCACACTGTAAGTAATCTTAATATTCCACGGCACTCTAAACATATACTCCCGTTATTATGCTGAGTGCTATGCTACGAGTATCTATCAACTCCAGCTAGCTGATATGAAATTTTCCGCAACATTCCCAGTACATTATCGGCTGCCAGACGTCATGCGACGATGATCTCAAGGACGGCTCATGCTCCCCTACTGCTGGGTGCTGCCAGGTCAACCTCCCGAGGAGTGTGCAGGTCACCCAAGTCTCTTTTACCGACCCATGGCATAACACCACTCAGAATCAGATTGATCAGATGCAGAGGGAGGAGTACCCTTGCAATTATGTCACTGTGATAGAGAGCAAAGCCTTCAAATTCAACACCACTTATCTCACATCGTCAGCGTTCTATGACACTGACAACGCAACGGCACCTGTCGTGATACAATGGGGTATTACACGCAAGAAATGTAAAAGTGCAAAAAATGACAAGAATGTACCCTATGCTTGTGTCGCCAACAATAGCCAATGCGTCAACAATGATGCGGGCTACGCCTGTAGCTGCTCCAGTGGATACAAAGGCAACCCTTACCTCATCAACGGATGCCCAGGTTCATCTTCGTGTTCAATTTTTTTTTTCCTGTTGTTTTTGTTGCAAATGCTCCTTTTGTTTTTAAAGTGCCTCTCTTTCTTCTTGGAAAATAAGACCAATAACAATCGTACTATTACTAATTTGAGGCTTCTTTATTTAGAGCTTCTGCATTAATCCCAACAATACGAGCTAGAAAAGAGACAAATAGCAGAAAATTAAAAAAGGGTGTGTCTCCACAGCAGTTGCCTGAGATTTTGCATAAGCTTCAGTCATCTTCAACCTCTTGCTCCGCC
>PUID01062233.1:364-11329 GCA_002993905.1 Miscanthus sacchariflorus
AAAAAATGAAAATAAAAGAAAAAAGAAAAAATAACCTTTAGTCCCGGTTGGTATTACCAGGACTAAAGGGTGCCGGCCTCGTGATATGTCAGGAGTCTCCTTTAGTCCCGGTTGATGTTACCCACCGGGACTAAAGGTTCCCCTTTAGTCCCGATTCCTGATCCGGGACTAAAGGACCTCCCTTTAGTCTCGGATGCTCCTAGGTGGGGAACCGGGACTAAAGGAGGTTCCCCACCGGGAGTAAATGCCGTCTCTGTACTAGTGATTCCTGACGTGGATTTTTATTCAGCTGTTTGATCGGTGAGTACCGTGGCATTGGCATTCTGTGTTGCTACCCTAGTAACGCGGTACTAGGTTTGGGATACTAAACATCTTTAAATTAAAAACTTTTCAACTATAAATTTTTAGACCGTATTGAAAACTATAACTTTCGTATAGACCATGTCAACATCTGAGATTTTTTTGATAATTTTAAATTTAAAAATTTAATGTCCATAAATTTATAACAGTATTTTGGGACCCTAAACAGTTTCAATTCAAAAAAATTCAACTACAAAGTTGTAGATCTTGTCGAGAGCTATAATTTTGATATAAAGTTTTTCTTCATCCAAGCTCATACGAAGAAGTTATGAATTTTTTTTTTTGAAAAGACAGCATGCCACATAAAAAAATAAAAAATAACCAACTGACATGTGGGCCCCACTTGCAGGAATCAAACCAGCGCGCCATGTCAGCATCTAAAGCAGGTTTGGACCCAGATGACACCCGAAGCCAAGTTCATAGACCTAGAATTCGCATTTTGAAAGTAGAGGGACTTAGATGACACCATCTGCCAAGTTGGAGGACCTCCCATGAATTTTGCTCCATACTTAATATAGTATTTTACAAAATTATCACTAGTCATTTTTACCAAACATTTTTTAAAATGGCTCTAATCACCAAAGAAACTGCTTCACATAAGGAGATAGAGCCAGAACCCTACCAAACGTGGCCTAACTACCTAGCTTTGTTTATAACTCAAAACTCGTGGTGGTCTAGCTTGTTGTTATTTTGTGGGTACAGCTTTTTTCAAGCAGAGGAAGTAACAAGTAAGTGAGCGATGGAGTTTAGACCGGGACTAGGAGTAGTAAGGAGAGCACTTTCGGTGGTCTTCTTTATGGGCTAGGCCTTGTCCACACATATCCAAAGCTGATTAAATGTTATCGTTGGGCTGTTATAGCCTCTTACAACTAAATCTGAGATGCATGAAGTTGCTGGCTAGTAGAAAATCCTTTCTAATTTTCTACTCGAATTCCAAACTAGACATCTATAGCCACCCTTAACTCTCAAAATCGTTTAAATTATCTATATCCGGGTGATTTATATTAGTTTTCCAGTTGTTCTAATCTTTTCTTTTAGTTTAAGAATCTGATAAATTCCCTATGAGATTTTAACCATGAACAGTGCCTCTAAACTTATCAAAGTTTCAAAAAACCATCCTAGAGATTTATTGGGACATGAAAAAACCAAATTATACATTTAGGTATCAAGAAAATATCCCTAGAAGATTCTAAAATCTGTTTTAGCTCTAGAAAAAATAGAAAAATCTGAAAATTCCTTAAGCAGTCTAATTGATGTCTAAATGTGTTTTAAAAACAATCCACAACAAATGCAACATAAAATTAATGTTGAATTCATACATGTTGGTTGCATCCCATGTTTTCATTGTGGTAAGTTTCAAAACATGTTTATACATCGTCTACTTGTTTTGAAAAATTTTCAGGTTTTTGTGGACATCTTTCCATTTTACTAGAGATAAATTTGTCTTGTAGTGTTTTCTCAGAAATTTTGCAAGCTAAGATACAAATTTGTGTTTGAAAAACCTTATGACATATGTACTTGATTTTTTAAACTAAAAATATTAAAAAATAAATCTAACCAGACTAGGGAGGTTATTTAAAAGTTTTAAGAGTTAACAGGGAATGTCCCTTTTTTGAAGTTTGAGTAGAAAAATAATAAACGGCAATAGTTCAGGAAGCTTTAAGAAACCTTTTTCTTTTTTTGGGCCAGTATATGCTGGGCGGGTCTAAGCACAGCCCAACTTCCGTGACGTGCAAAAAGCCGGGCCCTAGTTTTGTGCTAGTCTGGCACGGCCCAATATGCATGCTTTGTTCCAGGCTATGTGGGCAGCCACAGAAATCAATCCCAAGTTCCACCTCTATTCAAATGAACCATATTATTTCCACTCATTCCTTTATTTTAGGGGAATCAGAGATAGTTTGGAGCTCTTTGTGATTATGCTTTGCTTCGTTGTTGTTGAGCTCTTTATGATTATTCCAACCTCGAGGTTTCAGATTATAATTTATATGAATTGAGAAATAGTTAAAGACTTGCATAATGCATGCGTTCATAGTGAGTGGTGAGTGTGCGTGAGTTGTAAATGTCTATGTTGCACCGTGTAATTGCAAAAAAAACGTTGTTAGTGTAAGGTGAACTATCCATAACTTATTGGGAGAACTAGCTCTATGGCCCTGAAAAAAATGCCTCTCAGGTGTATAGCCCTTTTTTATTCGAACTTTGCTCTATGGTCCTGGAATGAATTTTCTTTGGCTCTATGGCCTTTCATCCATTTTGGACAGCTAACGAGGTTAAGTCAGGGATAAAAAGACCGTTTTACCCCTAGCAAAAAAATAAAATACAGAGTTTTATTTTTTTGTTGTATATTTGGAGTAATATTACTGCAATATATATGTCTACTTTGATTGTATGTGGTTATGTGTGGATTTATTTGCTTAATATTAAGCTATTTAGTCTTTTTAGTCTTAATAAAATGTAGTTTTTTTTGTATATTTGGTTAACTGTGTTAAGGTCAATTGTCGCACCAAAACGGTGTTTTAATTTTAGTCTTTTTAGTTGTGGGAGATAAGCTAATATATATATATATATATATATATATATATATAACTGCTATTTAGCGTGCCTATATATAATATAACTGCTATTTAGGACCTAAGGCTCTAAATAATATTTAGAGTGCGTGCCTTTTTACGGTTGTAAAATGGATTTTTGCGGTTAATATGGATCGCATAAATCTTTTTACGGTTACGGGATGGATTTTTGCGGTTAATATGTATCGCATGCCTAGCGCGAATTATTGTTATGGAAAGAGAATTACGGGTGCATGCCGTGGTGCTCTAAATACTTATTTAGAGCCTAAGGCTCTAAATAGCGATGTTATATATATATATATATATATATATATACACGAACGTGTAGCTACTCTCATGTGTATATCTTTAGATTTAGGATGTTTATGACCGGACGAAGTGTATGTATATGAAGTATATGATCATACTAGACCATCTAAGGTAGTATATATGTCAAGTATGCATACATACCTAGAGTATGTGGTTATACTTATTTTATATACTACAGTAGTAGCATTTTAATAATATATTAAAAAAATATTGGTTTCTTTGAATTTTTTCGCGTAGTACGTCATGGGGTATCTTAAAATGAGTATATAAACATACTTAAAATAATAAACAAGTATAAACACATACGCAATGTGGTTTATTGAAGACTGGAGTAACTACACGTATGTGTAGAAAAAATCTGTTGCACGCGTATATACTCTTACCCAGAAGTGTATATGAAAATTCCTTTTTACTCTCACGAGTATATACTCTTACCCAGAAGTGTATACGCACGCAAGCGTCCCAGGCTCTCCAGCCAGTTCCGCGTGTGGACCAAACTAACATACGGTCACGGCGTTCCAAGTTTCACATTATTATTAATGGGCTAAAAAAATCCAGACCCGTTAATCCACCCCATATAAGCCAGGCCAGCCCTCCCGATCCCTCTCGGCTGCAGCCGCCGTCGCCACCTACCCAAGCGGCGGCATCCCCCGACCCCGGCTCCTCACTGGACCGGCGGCGGGTCTTCAGCCACACATCGGACCGGCGGCGGCACCCACCAGTGGCGGCGCTCCCTCCCTCTCAATCTCTCATCTCCGGTGGCGCTCCATCGTCACCTCCCATCGCTCCCCGTCCCGATCCCACCGATGGCGGTGGCTGCGGGCACCCTCCCTTCAGGCTTCGCCGCCGCTGCGAGTGCCTCCTCCGTCGAGCGGGCAAGCACGCCACAGTCCAAGGTCCGCCTTTGCCGAGCGGCTCCATGCCGGAGTGAAGCGCGGCCCCGCCGCTCAAGATCCTGCGCCGACTGAATCGTCCACGGCGCCGACCCGCCTCAGATCCCGCAGGATGCGGCCCTGGTCGGAGTTCTCGGGCTCCCCAGCCGGCGTGCGGGTGCGGGATAGAGCTCCCCGGTGAGTGCCATGTTTTTATTTTCATTGATCTGGCTACGTCTGCATCGCTTTCTTTTCTCGCTATCTGCCTCCTTGAATGGATTGGATCAAAACGGACATCCAGCAGGACTTGATTGAATCGTAACGGAGATCCAACCTGCGTTGATCTTTTTCTTTTCTCGCTTTGCCTCCTTGAACGGATTCCTCATTTTATGCAGTGGATATGATGGATTCAGATTCCACAAGGATTTTCAAGCATTGATTTTTTTTTCACCACCAGTTTCAGATCGGATCAGACAGTTTCAGATTGAATCAGAGATTGTGGTGCTCCATTTACTCGACGAACGGGAGTAGTAAGGTTCTGAACACTACTAATTTGCTGATTCTGAACCACATTATTTCTCTAACTGTTTTCAGGTGTTACTGCTCCAAGAAACATCGGCAGTCGCAGGATGAATGTGCATGTTTTCAGGCGTTACTGCTCCAAGAAACATCGGCAGCCGCAGGATGAATGTGCATGAGTTGTTGCGCCCACCGGCGGCTCCATGCGGATAGGATGCAGGCATTGGCAGTGAGGCTGATCCAATTATCTTTGGATTTTATTACTGATTACTGATGCTTTGATTTCGGCACGAGTATTACATTGGTGTGGTGTATGTTACTGATGATTTGATTCTGGCATGTGAGTGTACTCGTAGGAGTAATATGTATGTATTCATACTTCTCTTAACCATGTATGTACATATACTCCCAGGAATAATATGTATGTGAGTATGTCTACATACTTCTCCTAACCATGTATGTATATATACTCCTAGGAATAAAAAAACTCATAAAAAAACAAGTATCTAACCATACCACGTGTATGCAAGTTAGCTCCTATTGGTATATGGACATACATCCTAGTAAATACATCTGTACCAGTACAAGCATATACGCATACTACTACATTTAGGTATATGCACGCATACTATTACCATCATTATACCAATCAGCTCATTAAGCATACACATGCCTAGATATGCGCATGTACATACCGACAAAGATATACTACTTTGTCTTTTATGTATGTACTCATTGTCGATGTTTTACCACCGATAGTCTGCCACGGGGGTACCCGGGACAGTTGTTCGGGCTTCGGTGAATAGTTGAACTCGGCGGTTACGCAAAGAGACTCACGATTTATACTGGTTTAGGCCCTTAACTTGACCGAGTAATAACCTTACGTCTAGTCGGCGTTAGCCTATTTGCGTCGTGTTGCTTTGAGTATTGCGTATGCGCCGTTTACAGGTGATACCCTAAGCAGCCCTTTATATTCCAGGTGCTGCAGAGAGTTGTTTGAGTACTACTCGGATACAAGGTTAGAGTCATAAGCTATGCTTTGGGTGTCTTTCCTTGTATAGTCCGAGTTGTAGATTTGATTCTGCACGTTGCTTTTGCTCCGTTTCATCTTGATGATTGGGCTGTGAGCCTTATTACTAAGGCCCACTTCCTTGTAGTATGGTCTATGGGGGGGCCATAGGGTTCCCCATCGATAAGCCACCGAGCATTTCATGATTGAGCTTCAAGGGCCGAGTTCTTATAGACTTGATCCGGGTTCTTCTTGAAGTGAAATCTTGAGATGTTCTTCTTTGCTTCTTCTTTTGGTTGATGTGCATTTTTTCGTGAAAAATGCACTCAGTGAGTGTAGCTCCTGAGCCTCTTGCTATTTGGCACAAAAAGCTAGAGGGTCTTCTTGTCTTGGCGTCCTCCGGGTTCTTTCTGCGATCGCGGAAAATTGCACTCACTGAGTGTAGCCCCCGAGCCTCTTGTTTTTTGGTAAAAAAGCTGGAGGGTCAAAAAATTAAAAATATGTTTTTCTGTGGTGGGTACTTGCAGCCCCCGAGTCTTCTCCGAGTTCTTTTCATTTGTAAAGAAGCCGGCTGAAGGGTCTTGAAATGTGTCTTCTGTGTTTTATCTGTATTGGTCACGGGTATGTTCTGTATATCCATGGGTGTAAGTTTTCCTATGCTTGCATGTCTCGTTGTTGGCAGGAATCTTGCTTTTTGCCACTGTTTGCTTCTTTTGTTGTTTTGCACTTTTGTCTCTTGCTTCTTCTCTTTCTCGTGATCCTTGGCCTTGCGTGCCCTCTTGCTGGGTATAAGTATCCCCTTTGTGATCTGTAGTTTTGCTTTGAGTAGGAAAAGATTTTGAGTCTCCTTTGTGTCTTTCATCTATGGATATGCTGGTGTGTGAGGTTGAACAGCCCCCGGGCTTCTGCCCACTTGATGATGGATAGGCTGGCAGTTAGAAGAGTTCTTGTGAAAGGGGTTAGAAGCAGACTAACCCCTCGGKGAGATAGCTCTTACAAGAGAAAAGGAACTTTGGATGAAGGASAGGGAGGAGTTTGTCAATACTCTCCGTACTTCAGAAAATCAAGCTGAGTCTGTAAGTTTTTCTGCTGATATCAAGTTGAAAGAGGCCCAAGATTTATTTGCTCAGGCCAAGCTAATTAGATCTGGAGCTGATCGTGACCTTGTTCAGGCAATGAAGTCGGTACAAGACCTTCAAGCAAAGCTGACGGCTTCCCAAAATCAATTCCGGGCTTTTTATGATGCCGTCATCCCTATTCTTGCTTCAATTTGTCATCAAGAAGACAGAGAGCTGGGTCTTGGAGGCTTGATTCCTTTGATCCCCTCCCTTTTTATGATTTTGTGAAGAATGGCTTCCATCGCTGCATAAATAATGTAGTTGCATATGTTCGGGTTGTAGCTCCGGATGCTCCTCTTGAGCGGTTGGCTGAAACAACTGTTGTTGCCGAGTTCTCAAGGCAGTTAGAAGAAGCCAAGGTGGGGCTTAGGGGTCTTTCAGACCAAGTGCTTGAGAGTATGAATGTACTTCCTCCTTGTCCTCCACCTGCTCCTTGAGCAATTTTATGTATTTAACTTTTTTGATAATGATGTTTTGTAATATAGATACTTCATTCTCTGTCTTTGAATCTCTAAGATATGAGCCGACTTCGTCCTGCCTTCTTTGTCATTTGTCTTGATATATTGATGTGTTCTGATGACAACTTCAAAAAAATAATTGTGCCGCTTGTTAGGGCAGATGATCATAAGATTGTGCCGCTTTTGGGCAGATAACTGAAAAGTTGAGCCACTCTTGGGGCATATTAGCATAATATTCTGCCTCTCTTGGGGTGGTTTAATAAAATTGAGCCATCCTTGGGGCAAATCACCATAATATTGTGCCACTCTTGGGGCAGATAGAGTTTATGCCGCTCTTGGGGCAAATAGAGTTTGTGCCGCTCTGGGGGCAAGAATTGAGCCTTTCTTGAGGCAGATTATAATGTTGTGCCTCTTTTGGGGCAGGTAAAAATTGTGCCGCTCTTGGGGTAGATAAAAAATTGTGTCGCTCTTGGGGCAGATATTTGATCGTACCACTCTTAGGGTAGGCGACCGGGTTGTAATATAGATCGTGCCACTCTTGGGGCGGGTGACCGAGTTGTCTTAATAGACCCTAACCGTTTCCGGGTTAGTTTGTCGTTCGGGCCACTGTGGACTCGCGACGGGTTGCCCCCTTTTATCCTTCATCTGGCCTCTCCATAGGCACTTGATGGATTCGTCCTTTTTTGGACCCCAGCCGTTTCTGGGCTGGTTTGTCGTTCGAACTGTCTAGCTGTTCGCGACAAGGCTGTCTGTCATACCATCTCCATATGGTTGAGTGACTATATTTTTGCTTACTTGGATCTCCATACCCATGCAGCTCTTGACCATTTCCGGGATAAGTCCAACCGTTTCTGGGTTGGTCGTCAGTCACACCATCTCCATATGGTTGAGTGACGAAATTGCCCTTAAACTCAACCGTTTCCGGGTTGGTTGTCGATCGTATACGCGACAGGGCTGCCCTTTGAAGACCCCAACTGTTTCCGGGTTGGTTTGTCGATCGGACCAACAAGTGGCTCACGACAGGGCTAGATTCTTTTTCTTTGTAGTATGATTCTTGAAATCTTTTTTGAAGAACTTTTCTTTATTTCACTTGAATATTGAGTACAATGTATTTTTTCTAATTGTAGAATCTCTTGAGTTGGCTAATGTGCCAAGTATTCTTTACTGGAATTTCATCTGGAGTCATCAACTCGTATGTTCTAGGTCCTGTTGCTGTCTTGACGATGAAGGGTCCTTCCCAAGGACTGAGTAGTTTGTGTCTTCCATTTTTCTTTTGTATTAGGCGTAGTACTGAGTCCCCTGGCTTTAGCAATCGGGGTTAAGTACTTTTGTCATAATGCCTTCGTAATCCTTGTTGGTATCTTGCATTTTGAATTATTGCGCTATCTCTGACTTCTTCTATTGTGTCAATTTCGAGCCGCCTTGTTTCTTCGGCTTCTCCTTCATATTGTTCTATTCTTAGAGATAGCCAAATCAAGCCGACTGGTAGTATTGCCTTTGAGCCATAGACTAGGAAGAAAGGTGAATACCCTGTAGCTCTGCTGATCTGGGTTCTTAGCCCCCATACCACTTTTGGTAGCTCTTATATCCATTTTCCTCTATAATCTTTCAAATCTTCATATAATCTTGGATTTAATCCTTGTAAAATGAGGCCGTTTGCCCTTTCAACTTATCCATTGGCTTGTGGATGTGCTACTGATGCAAAGTCTATTTTGATTCCACAATCTTTTGTCCAATATTAAAATTCTCTTGCTGTGAAAGGTGAATCAAGATCTGTGCTTATTCTGTTGGGCATGCCAAACCTGTGCATCATGTCTTGTATGAACTCCACTGCTTTTTCTGCACTGTATTTGACCAAGGGTTTATATTCAATCCACTTTGTGAATTTGTCGATTGCCACAAATATGTATTCGAAGCCTCCTTTTGCTTTTTTGAGTGGCCCGACTTGATCTAGCCCCTAGCATGAGAAAGGCCAAGCYGGTGGTATGCATATCAGGTTGTGGGCTGGCATGTGTGTTTGCCTAGCAAACATTTGGCAATTCTTCCATRTTCTGACTAGTTCTTCTGCATCTTTGAGTGCTGTTGGCCAGTAGAACCCAGTTCTGAATGCTTTGCYGACCAGTGTTCTAGAAGCTGCATGATTTCCACAACATCCTGAGTGAATTTCATCCAATATTTGTTTTCCTTTCTCTGTTGGCACACATTTGAGTAGTACTCCTGATGATGATGCTCTTTTGTATAATTTGTCTCCTACTAGGACGTAGTTTTTGCTTCTTCGTATAACCCGGGTTGCTTCTGTCTTATCATCGGGTAGTTTCTTCTCTTTCATAAAATCAATGTATGTTTGTCTCCAATCTGTTTGAATTACCATCACCTGCCTTGAATGGTTTGGTGCTTCTGTTTGATCTATATTCATTGGATCAGTTGTATCTTCTTTCTTTTCTGTGTGCCCGGGTTGTTTGATGGATGGAGCTGTGAGTTCTTCTACAAATATTCCTGGTGGAACTTTTGCTCTGTCTGATTCCAATTTTGCTAATACGTCTGCTGCGACGTTTGAGTCTCTTAACACATGATGAATTTCTAGTCCTTGAAAAAATTTCTCCAATTTTCTGACTTCTGCACAGTACGCATCCATGTTGTCTTTTGTGCAGTCCCAGTCCTTGTTTACTTGATTGATTACTACAGCCGAATCACCATAGACAAGTAATCTTTTGATTTCAAGTGCGCTTGCAACTCTTAGACCATGTGTTAATGCTTCATATTCTGCCTCGTTGTTAGTTGCCTGCCAAAGTATTTGTAGCACGTATTTCAGTTGTCTTCCTTCTGGTGATATGAATAAAACTCCTGCTCCGGCCCCTCCTAATTTCAGAGAGCCATTGAAGTACATTTTCCAATGATCAAGAATTGGCTCGGGTTCTTTTTGCTGATCTCTGTCCATTCAGCAATGAAGTCGGACAATGCTTGTGATTTGATTGCTGTCCTTGGCTTGAAGTCTAGATTGAGTGCACCAAGTTCTACTGCCCATTTAGATATCCGACTTGTTGCGTCTTTATTGCGTAGAATGTCTTGTAGTGGAAAATTGGTTACCACTATGATCTTGTGCTCATGGAAATAATGTCTCAACTTTCTTGATGATATCAATACGGCGTAGAGTAGTTTTTGCACATGTGGGTACCTCACTTTTGATTCTGTTAGTACTTCACTTATGTAATAGACTGGCCTCTGCATTTTGTATGTGTGTCCGGGTTCTTCTCTTTCAACCACTATTGCTGTGCTGACAATATTCTTGGTTGCTGCAATGTATAACATCGTGTCTTCTTTGCTTTTTGGAGGTGTCATTATTGGTGATGATGCCAAGTAATCTTTTAGTTTTTGGAATGCTTCTTCCGCCCTTCTATCCATTCAAAGTTTCCTGCATTTTTCAATAATTTGAAGAAAGGTAACCCTTTTTCTCCTAGCCGGGAGATGAATCTGTTGAGTGCTGCCATGCAGCCCGTAAACTTCTGTATATCTTTAACCTTCTTAGGAGGTTTCATATCCATGATGGCTTTGACTTGCTTTGTGCTTGCTTCAATTCCTCGGTTGCTAACTAAGAATCTGAGTAGTTGTCCTGATGGGACTCCAAAGACACATTTTTTGGGATTCAGCTTCCACTGCCATGCTTTTAGATTTTTGAAAGTTTCCTTAAGGTCTTCTATTAATGAGTCGGGTTCTTTTGTCTTGATCACTATGTCGGTGTTTTGGACCGGGGGG
>PUID01062302.1:358-11004 GCA_002993905.1 Miscanthus sacchariflorus
CAACACAAGGGAGTAATATCTTGCTCACCACGGTATGTGGAGATAACACACCCGAGTGGTCACGTAATCCTATGTGAGCCCAATCTTGATAGAACAGTTTCCATGTTGTGTGCCTTGGAAGCCATGTCAGTCGAGGAGGTGCCCATAGTATGTGAGTACCTTGATGTGTTGCCTAAAGAGTTGCCTAGTATGCCACCTGATCGGGATGTGGAGTTTGTGATCGACCTTCTGCCGGGTATAGGACCTATTGCTAAGAGGCCCTATCGCATGTCGGTTGATGAGCTGGAGGAACTCAAGAAATATCTCAAGGAGTTGACTGACAAGGGATATATTAGGCCTAATGCTTCACCCTGAGGTTCCCCTATCTTGTTTGTGAAGAAGAAGGATGGTTCCATGAGAATGTGCATTGACTACCATAACTTGAATGCTGTGACTGTCAAGAACAAGTACCCACTACCGAGGATAGATGATCTACTAGACCAGGTGAGGAATGCTAAGTTCTTTTCCAAGATTGATCTCTGATCTGGGTACCATCAGATGAAGATCAGGACCGAGGACATTCCCAAGATAGCCTTTGTCACTAGGTATGGGCAGTATGAGTTCACTGTTGTGTCTTTTGGACACACCAATGCCCCCGCCTACTTCATGAATATGATGAACAATGTGTTCATAGAAGAGCTAGATAAGTTTGTGGTGGTATTCATCGATGACATTCTTGTCTATTCATCCATTGTAGAAGAACATGAGCAGCATCTGAGAGTAGTGCTGGAGAAGCTAAAACAGAATCAGCTGTATGCCAAGTTCAGCAAGTGCACATTTTGGCTTGAAGAAGTCGCCTTCTTAGGTCACATTCTCACTGCTGAGGGAGTAGCTATTGATCTCGCCAAGATAGAAGCTATAAAAGAATGAGAACAACCCCACAATGCGACTAATATCCATAGTTTTCTTGGGTTGGTAGGATATTACCGCCGCTTCACAGAGAACTTTTCCAAGATAGCCAAGCCAATGACCAACCTTCTAAAGAAGACCAATGAGTTTGAGCGGATGCCTGAGTGCGAGCAAAGCTTCTAGACCTTGAAATAGAAGCTTACCACCACTCCTGCGTTAGCATTGCCTAACATTCAGCAAGACTTTGTGGTCTATTGTGATGCGTCTAGATAGGGACTCGGCTATGTTCTGATGCAAAATGGGAGAGTTATAGCTTATGCTTCCCTCCTACTGAAGGACCACGAGCAACGCTACCCTATCCATGATCTTGAGCTTGTAGCTATTGTGCATGTCCTAAAAATCTAGAGACACTATCTGATCGGGAACAAATCTGACATCTACACCAATCACAAAAGTCTAAAGTACTTTTTCACTCAGGGGGCCCTGAGCCATAAGGGCCATTGCCATAGTATGATGATAGAAGCCATACCACCAGAGCTGAGTCAAGAGATGGAGGACCTTCGACTCAAAATCCTACCGAAGGGGATGCTAAATGAGCTTCGAGTGTAGTACAATCTTCAAGATCGAATCCGCAAATCCGAGAGCTCATGGAGCTAGGCAAGTGCCCTGAGTTCAGAGAAGATGAATAGGGAGTGTACTGGTACAAGGATAGAATATGTGTACCCTCTGACGTAGCCTTGCGAGAGGAGATCCTAGCCGAGGGTCATGACTCTAAGTATTGTATCCACCTAGGAAGTACCAAGATGTATGCTGACTTGAAGAAGCTTTTCTGGTGGAAGAATATGAAAGCTGATATTGCAGGGAATGTTGCGCATTGCGACATCTGCAATAGGATCAAGGCCGAACACCAAAGACCGGTAGGACTACTAAAGCCCTTAGATGTTCCGATGTGGAAGTGGGAAAGTGCATCCATGGACTTTATAGTGGGTTTATCTCGAACCCCGAAAGGCCATGACTCGATCTGTGTGGTAGAACTGACCAATTTATAAGAGCACAAGTACATGGCAACCACCGGAGCGATCACACTATCATATTTGAGCCCATATAAATCCAGTAGTCCATCGAGTATCACGAAAGATCTCGAATAATCCAAAATACAACCAAGATTGTACATGATTCAACATACAAGCCACATGTTACATGAGTTCACAAATACCTCAACATACATCAGAGTTCAAATATAGTTATTACAATACCAAGTTCAACTGCAATAGCGGAAGCAATATAGTTTTAAAACCAACATCACACACACTTGTTCAAACACATGCCAATTCATGATCACTTCCAACAAAAGCATCATAGATTAGATAACCTAGAAGAGCCTTGCCCATGGCCTTACTCGTCCGCGATGGGAGAGAAGCAACTCTTACAATACCCATGGTATACCATGCCATTTACAACAAGTGGGAAATAAACCCTGAGTATGAGAAGGTACTCAGCTAGACTTACCCATCATAAACCAAAAATTAAGTGACACCAAGGATCATGCAAGGCTTTRTAAGTGGAGCTAGCTTGACAACATTTTGCATAAAAGCCACTAGTTGAGTTATACATTTTATAATTTGGTCTTAAGTTAGTTGTAGCTATTCATCTCTAGATTAGCATCTAACCTGTGCTAAACATGTGATATATATATAATTATGTAGCATAACAATAATAACCATAGCTGGTGTAACATTTCCATGCTCATCATAACCATCAAATTCAATAGTCCAGTTACTACGATGCTAGAGCTAGTCGAGTTTCTCACTATCCGGGAGAGATGGTAATTCGAATCGGTTGCAACCAGCTAGGTAGTATTCCTAACACAAACCCAGACATACCTATGCCAAGATAGTCTTAGGTCACCTTTGGTACAACTCAGGTACACATTTCACGGGTTCGATCAGCGCCGCACAATCAGGGATAGCCAAGTGCTAGGACGGTCAGCCCTAGCCTGCCCTTGGGCTCACGTCTGGCGCCCCGCACATACTTACTACCATCCATTGTGCGTACTCTTATAGAATGGGGCCCAACCTGAGTTAAGCTACTTGGCTTCACAGTTGGAATGAGTTATCCGGCCAGCTAAGTGAGAGGCATGCATTCAATCTCGATAGAAGTGCTAATAATGGTACGGTCCTTAATCGACACAGACGGGATCAACATAGCCAACCCAACACCATTTGCATATAAGATCCCACTTGGTCTCCACTTAGATAACCCCCATGGTTATTTTCCACGATTGCAAATATAGTCAACCGTGCTCCAGTATCCACCTATATCTCGCAGGTGACAGGAAATCACCCGACTTCTACCGAGCTAAGCATATGTTCGATCCTGGACCTACATAGGGTTCAAGGTATATTCCTGGACAAGGTAATTCTATGCATCAAGTCTTTCCAATCAACTCTTACAACCTAATGCATCAAACATAAATGACTCAAGTGATATTTATAAAAATATAGGATGCTTAGAATGCTCCAGGGCTTGCCTTTAAGGAGGTAGGCCTATGGTCTGGCACTTCGGTAATTCCTCTAGGCCTACTCTTCACTTTCTAGAGCTACTTGCTATGGTGTCTCCTGGTCCTCTTCCTCCACTTCCTCGAATTCCAGCAACGCTATCCCTTCTAGTGATCCTATATACATGAGCACACAATAAGATACAAGAATGCATAGGCGATGACATGGATGATAGGATATGAGGAAATGCATAAACATACACTTACATAACATAAGATACCATGGTGATGACAAGACTAACTTCATTTTTACTAAGTAGGTGCATGTCTCTTCTCTAGGAACTTAAATAAACATTCATTTAAAGCATTTTCTGGACTGCAAGACAACAACCACTTGTTTTAGCCATAACTGGAGTTCTACACATCCAAACAACATGATTTTGGACTCCCTGGAAATCTTATAAATTTTTTTAAAACTTTCTTATAATCATCATAAGATGATTCAATAGTTAATCAGGTCAAACAATTCAATCTTTCAGATCTATCTAGAGGATAAGCAATCTGACAGCAAACTTCTACAAGCTATAACTCTCAAACCACCAGGCCTACAACCATGAAATTTTAGGATGAGGCAGACGAATAAGTTATCTACAACTTTGTTATTAATAAGATTCACAACAAACTTGAACTTCCTTATGAAAACAACACAACAACAGAACTATACATGTAGTCATCCAATGGAATTATAGAGTCGTAATTAACTAGCTGCCTATAACTAATTGAAACTGGGCACAACCACTAATATCAACAGATCATATGCATCACAAGCACCATAGAAAATATCATGGTTAAGCTCAAATAAGTTGTTTACATGCATTTATTAATTTATTTAATTTGGATGAAAATTGGAACTGCTATCTATATTGCACAGAAAATTCTGGAAAAATTACAGCAGCTCATAAATGCTCTTAAGAGACCACTATTAAAATTTCATGCCATTTGGATAAGTATAGAAGCCTCTATAGAAATAACAAGTTACATGCTTTATAGGCACTAAAATATACTTAGCATAGTGAAATGTGTCAAGCAATAGATTTCATATTTTTCTTACATTCCTTATACTACCAGAACACTATAGAAATTATTTCATGTCCATAGGTCACATACATCTACCACAATTAATTTCACAAAGAACTAACATTTAATTAAACCAAAATAAGAAATCATATCCCAAGCATGTTACTATAGGTTTCATATTTTTCTTAACTATAGCTTGTCGAAACATGACCAACAAAATTGGAATCACATTTTGAGCATCTCCCAAACTCCAGTTATGGATTTTCAAGATTAATAGGAATAAACAAGATAATTTAAATAGGGTATAAAACTGTAGCACATACCAAGTTTCATATTTTTAGCAAATAGTATTCATCAAGATGAACCTAACAAAATTTGGTTCACTTAATTTGGACGCTACATGCACCCGGTGCATGCACCCCGTGCGGCTGACTACTGGGACCCGATCAACTCGTGCGATGTAATAATGAGTAAACCTTATAATTTGTACTCTCTTTAGACATGTATTCGATGTATGACTATGATATCGACTGTTATTTGATAATGTGATGGGATGATCACCTAGGACTATCATATTATACTTCAAATTTCAACTAGTCGTCTGCTACATTCAATCTACGCATTCGTGGTTAGCGTACCTATAGAAGATTCCATTTTAGACCAACCCCACATACATATATATCGAAAGTAAAGTTACCTATGATCTCTATATCAAGCAAGGGTTAAGTCGATAATTGCTAAATTAGTGAGCTCTCAGAAACTAAACTAAAGAGCCTCACTAACCAAACTACTTGACAAACCAGCTAGCTCTCAAACTAATTACACTAAAGAGCTTAGCTACACTAGAATGCAAATACACAAGATTTTTCCTCCACCATTAAGCTATATGGCAGTCACTTACTTGCTTATATGAGAGTAGGGGTATATTGATCCATACATTACCATTCAAGCGAATGGCATCCATACAATAGCACGCCGTATAGACAACGAAATAAAAATTGCAATATAGTAAATCCCCCATAGTTAGTATCAGTTTACTTAGCCACCTAATAGTCCTTAATTGGGCTTAACTAGAGGTTATCGCTAGCATAGTTTTATAAATTAGTTTTTACAAATTTGCATGTAGCTAAAGTTTTAGTCCAAATAGGCTTTTAAAACCAAAACTTTRTTTTTAAAACTATGTACATGACAGTATTATGCTTAATCTTGCTCCGATGCCAGCTGCGACAGAACCGCCCAATTTATACAAGATCAAGTACGGCTGCCCCCGTTTAACATGTTGACGCACACATACTTTCATTTATATAAACCTGGTAGTCCGCCGAGTGTCACAAAGGACCTTGGTAAATCCACATCACAACCAAGACTGTAATAGATTAAGCAAATACACATCACATACACGGAGTTACAATAGAAATAATGTTTACAATTGAGTTCACAAATAATAATATGTTGCTAAGTTTACAAATATGATAGCTAAAACAAGATAGCTCTAAAATGGTTACAATAACATAAGTTTCAAATACACTGCTATCATAAGTAACATCCTCCAACAATAGCATATAGACGAGAAATAAATATAGAATCACTGAGCCCACCGGCAGTTAGCCACCATCTTCAGCAGGTCGAGAACTTCACCTACAACATAGTGGGATAAACCTTGAGTACTCGAATATGCTTAGCTGGACTTACCTGACAAGAGAAAAATAAAAAGACTCTCAAGTATATGCAAGACTTTTTTAGTGGAGCTGGTTGGATAGCATAACTTTGTAAAAGGAGCATTACTACCATAAGTCTTTACTTTCAATATTTTAGTCAATATTTTAGCATCAAGTTTAGTGAAGCTTATTATGGCTAACTTTGCACCTATTCTAGAGCAATCACTTGATTAATAAGCATCGCAATAGTAACCATATCCAGTTTATCATATAATTATCATAGCCATCATGTTCCATCCAGTGTTACTACGATGAAGGAAGTTCAGTCAAGTTTCTCACTATACGGGAGATACGGTGATTCGAATCGATTGCAACCAACTGGGCAAAAATCCTAACACAAACCCACACTTCCCCCGTCGAGGTCACGTCGAGTCACCTTTGGTATAACTCAGGACTCAACTTCGTGGGTTCGATCAGCACCGCACCCTTGGGCTCACATCTGACTCCCCGCACATCCTTACTACCTCTAGTGTGCGCACTTGGACAGAATGACTCTCGGCCTAAGTTGAGCTACTCGGCTTTGCGGTCGGAACAAGTTATCTGGCCAGCTCAGTGAGAGACTACGTTCAAAATGACACAAGGGCCCACAACGATGCGGTCCATAACCAACACAGATATGATAAAACATGCACACAAAGACCTCCATGTCCTGCTGCCTCTCAATCACCAGATTTCGTTCGGTCTCCATTTATTCATCATTATATAGTTATTTTCCATGATAGCAAATATAGCCAACTGTGACCAGGTATCCACCTATATTGCAGGTGACAGGAAATCACCTACTTCTACTGGTCTAAGCATGGCTAAGCATAGAATGTCCTACTCATACTAGTAAGGGTTTAGGTGTTTATATACAGTTGACAAGGTAGGAATTATGCACCAATGGTTTCATTCAACTCCTATCACCTAATGCAGCATACAAAAGTTATACTTATGTGCATTTGTAAAAAGAAAGGGTAGGAGACTTAGAATGCTTCGAGGCTTGCTTGGGATCCAACACTAGGTCAGTGTTTGTTAGATGACACTCTCTTAGTGAGCATCTCCTATTAAAACATGAACTCTCGGGTCCTTCCATCTTCTGGATCTGTCCACCAACACACCATCTTCGGGACTTATCCACCAACACCGTCTTCTGGTTTGACTCCAATATCATCTCCTTCCACCCTTCATGTGGTTCATCTAATGTACCTAAATGAGATGCACAATGCAGAGATATGAATGCAAAGAATGGCTATAAGGGATGCATCACATAAAAAGCATTCAAAACAAGCTCAAGGTTACACAAGAAGGCATTGCACCTAGAGTTGTTCAACTAAACATCACACAATCGATTATAGAAAGATAGCAAGCACATCAAGCATGGCACACAAGTTAAATTAAATTTAGCTATTACAAGCATTCATCAATCAAGAATTAACTAACCATGTTTAGCCAAACAAGAGTAAGCTAAAGCAATCAACATAGTACATGCACAGAATCTGGACAGCAGCACAGAAGTCAACTTTTTCAACCATAACTGGAGTTATAGGCATTAAACAAAGGTGATCTTAGACTTTATAGAAATTTTAGGAAATTATCTACAACTTTTTTATTTACACCTAGAGCTGATTCAAAGGTTAACAAGATTGAAAAACACTAACAAGCAGATCTGCACAAACTAGGATAGAAAACTGACATAAACTTTAGAAATGCATAACTGGAGTTCCAATCATCCAACAAACATGATTCTTAACTTTATGGAAATATTATTAAGTTACCTATAACTTTATTATTATCATATTAAGATGATTCTACAGGTATCAAGGTCAAGCAACACCAAGAAGCAATCTCTATCTAGATTTGGACAGAACCTGCCATTTCACTTTAACAGATATAACCGGAGTTTTAGGGCAGCAAAAGTGGTGCTCTTAGACATTTTGAAAATCTTAACAAAATCACTACAACTTTTCTATTATCACCAATACATTATTACATGTTTAAATAAGCCAAACAATATAATCATTTAGATCTGTTCAGAACACATGCAAAAGCTGATAGCAAACTTGTAAAATATATAAATCCTAAACCATCAGGCATAAAATCATGAAATTTTAGGGCAGGCAATATAAGTAAATTATCTACAACTTTTGTATTTAAGATATCTACGGAAAACAGCATTTATGCCACAAAATCATCACCACACTGCTAACTGCTCTAGCAGCCATAACAACAGAGATACAACTATATACATTTATCATTTATGTTGTTAATAACTAACATTTTGTTACTATATATGCAGCTCCATGCAACTCGTAATCATAACCAAGAAATCACATTACTTAGCACAAATTATTAGAAGCATTACCTGGCATAAACACATGCATCTACTAACAAACTTTCATCCTCTACTTATATAATGCAACATATATATATTATTTTTAGGTGATATTTTAAACATAGAGTTGGGAGCTGGAATTTTTACAGGTGATAGGTGACATCAAACTATGGCTACTGTAGAAATATTACATGCTCAGGTTTTATAAATTAATTACTACAATAAAACAAGTTTCTATTGCAATAAAGCATATGAGGGCAAAATAAATCTAAAACTCCATACCTTCTATAAACACATAGCCATATTATGTATCAACATAACATAATAGCGTTATGCTAAGGTAATGGAACAATATTTTCTATTTTTCTAATCTTATTCATTTATTTCCCAATTGAAACCATTTATTAAGCACTAAGCAAGTTAAATCAATAACTCAGTCATATTGCATCCAATGAATATGAAATTTTTACCACATCACACAAAGGATATCAGTAGCCTACCATAAAMATTTCACAGCAATTGGAGCACCACAACTCTAGATATGAATTTATTCCTAGAAAACCCTAATTTGTGCTGTAAAAACTTTCTACTAAAACATGTGATATTATGGAAGTACTACATAGATCTACTCACAAAGATTCCAAAACATCTTCATTTGCTATTTTTATGAATTTTTTATGAATTAATATGATTTTCAAAGCTTCAGCCGATTATATGCATATAAGAAAAAGAAAAGGAAAAACATTTCATCTAGAACCGTAAACTTTTCTCAAACTGATCAAGCCCATAACTAAAAAGTACTCTCTCTGGTGCTCTTACATCAGGAACCCTGCAAAGAGTTTCTATTTCAAGCTATACCCTTCTCCTTCCTCTCACACGGATGCAGAGCAAAGGATGGAGGCAAGGACGGGCTCGGTGTCGGCCATGGACACCGGTGGTGGTGGAAGAAGGGCGCTGGGGCCTAGCAGCAGCAGGACACACCCGTGGCTAGCATTGGCTCAGCTCGAGCTGGCCTGAGGCAACCTGGCCACGTGATCTTGAGGCTCGGTGGCGAAGTGGCATGGCGATAGGTCGCCCTAACAGTGAAACAGGACCAGAGTGGGGTCGCTCCCTATGCAGCACGGTGTGGCGAAGGTGGTGGTGGCTGCTAGGCACAAGGAGGTGCAGAGGCAAGGAGGCACAGTGGTGGGAGCTCTGCGTCCATCGATGGTGAGCGCAAGCGAGAGCAGAAGGGAGAGGGGGTGACACGAGCGACGAGTGAGAGAGCGCCTGAGGCCAGGGTCACGGAGCTAGGGACTCAGCATCCACCCATCAAGCACAAGAGAGGTAGGGCACATGTTGTTAAGGTGGGGCGCGAACTCATGCTTGTGGAACACATCGACATTTTCACGAACACCTGGCGGGTGATGAGGTGGCCGCGTTCAGATCCAATTTTGGGCCATTTCCATTCCGATCTAGGTCTTGGGCCTTAAACGAAGTTTGATGTACTCCTGATGCTCTCCAATTTTTATTGAGGCACTCAAGTCATTAGGGTGACGTATTAGGAGATAATAATGTCCAAAGTTGACACTATTAGCAGTTTAAACGCGGTTAAGCTTTGCCTGGTTAGATCCCAATTTAACTGGTCAAACTTGGTCAAACTAAGTCCAAATTTTTCTAAACTCTTCTCCATTGAATTATCTCCAACTTTTATTTTGGGATCAAGTCAAGTTTCTTAATGAAATCATGAGAATGCAGCATGCCAACCTAAGGACGTTGGTTGACATCTCCCTGACTTAGAATATTTTTAAGGGGTGGAAAACAACAGTAGATTCAATCTTTGAGCCTCTGTTTGACTTATTTCCAAGCTAATTTGGTTGTTGATCCAAAAACAAAGTTTGTAGCACACAAACCAAATTACTACTTTTATTAAAGGTCAAACCTTGTATCTTGAACATAAACTATTGCTTTACTTTTTTCAAAGCGGTATCACAATAAAGCTTTAAATTCTGCCTTTTGGTCCAATGAAGCATTTTCTTGACATTTGCTCAACATGAATCTTTCACAACTTTTGTTCATGAGTTTAATTAGAGTTGTTTGAACAAGGTTGCAAGGTTTGGTTGACACCACATGTTCTCATTCACTGGATAAGGCAATTCAAACAAGGACATAA